>JACJUY010004623.1:50385-69176 GCA_014220935.1 Platorchestia sp. MABIK | reverse complement strand
TCCAATAGTATAGCAATTGTTTTGAAATGGCTCTTTGTGATCAAATACTTAAAATTCTCTTAATTGAGCTGAAAGTGTCCTCAATACAGAAGAGATTCATCTGAAAAAGCTGAAAGTAGCCAAATTTTGAGAATGTTTTTTAAAAGAGCTAAATATTGAAGAAGCTCTTCGAAAAGCCCTGAAAATAATTTTAACATTGAAGCAATTCTTTTAAAACATCTGAAAGTCCCTCGAATATTTAGAGAACTAACTTAAAAGAACTGATGGTACATCTATTGAAGTGCAAATTTACGCAACCTGTAAGTAATATTGATACGAAACAAGTTTTAACGAAACTATCTATATATGAAAATTGGTGCCCTATACACGGTAAAGAAAGACCCAGCTGGAAATTATACCAAATTAATTTACTTGCTACCCCTATTATAATGAGAATAACAATCTAATTAGTGGAGTACTAACGTCCCTGCAAAATACGAATTAAATTAGAAACCCTTTTCGTCATACCAAGTTACTGCTATCAAAATGTCGAGTTCCAAATTTAAGATGCATCTCAACATCCCCAATTTTTGCCATCTCAAACAGTCAGTGTGTTGCAACAGATGCTTAGGTGAGAGGTGTGAACTTTGGGCTAATGTTATTGAGGAAAATACGTTCAGCTGTCCTAATCCCTGGATTCTCAGAACAAAATAAAATATGAAATATAACACACTAAAGAACATACATGAAAATCAAAGAAAAGAAATGCTACCGGTCTTCGACAAATTCAGAACATTGAGGAGAGAAAATGAGTAGTGGATCGACGGAACGCAGATGCGCATTACCGTTTCGAAACAAGCCACTACCCCCAAGGGTCATCCTCCTAATTTGCGAAATACTATTGTGATTGTATAGAAGTTGAGTTTGAGGGTTCGGGTTACAGCGAACTAAAAGCCATGGTGGCATAAACTACCAGGGTAGTCGTAGAGTCACCCGATGCTCTACGATGACCAACCTCCTGATAGTAATAAATATACCAGCTCCACTCCTAATTCCATAGATGGTCTGACTAAATGTCGAATCGCTCAGCACACTCGAGTTGGAGCAAAAAAATAGGTGAAGTCCCTGATGTAGATAATGAAAGAATGCTATTTATGAAGAACTATCAAGCCTTACACATCTAGGGTCTCATGGAACTGTTTCTGCGTTGTAATTTTGAAGACATGCGATATAATATTACTTACTAACAAACAAATTTTGCGCTCGCTGTGATAAAGTGAATACAGGAGAAAAAATTATTTAAGGTTATGAAAAAACCTACATAAGGAGTACATACTCGTATGTTGTTAACAATTGTAAAAAATCAACAAAAAGTCAGAGTAATGAACATTTACATAGTAAAACTTGATAACTCTTCACACACTAAAGAAAAAGATTGTTATACGTTGATGAGTTTGAACCGGAATCCAATATATAAAATTTAGCTGGTGATTGTACTTTCATGGATGAGAGAAAAAATCGCTTTATTCACATCACCGTTTTGCTAATCGTGGGCGCAACATCTCCCGCTCCCAGCCTGAAGATCCCACGAGCGGGAGGGGGGAAGTGCTGTTCTTTTGACAATTCTGGAGTTTTTAAAATCATTCCATTAAAAAGAATGTCTTTAAAAGGTACTATCTTAAAAATAAAGATTGATGAAAATAATGTTATGAGAAAACGATTGATTTTAAAAACTTCGGTTTCAACAAACTTGGACTTCATAAAAATCAAATTTTAAAGAAAACTATAGTTCTGAGAAAATGGCTGCATCTTAGAACCTGTATACGTTTTTCGAGTGTACGTGTAAGCATTCATGTACACCAATTAGTTCACAAAAACAGAAACGTCATTTCATGCAATGCATTAAACGAAATTAAGGGCCAATGATATTCTTATGATAGTGTACATGATAAAAGACATTTATATGAAAGAAGCATTTTAATATTTTAAAGTCCGGTAAAAAATTACGGCCTTTGAGGAAGTACGAAATTAATTTAATTAGGTTCCGTCAGTGTGGAACCACATGCTCTACTTTTCATATTTTCCTCTTATTAATCCTGAAGATTCGAACGCCAAATAAATTACTCTATTCAAACAATACCGGGATTTTGATTTGAAAGACAGCGAAGAAGTTAAAATCTCGCTTTTTTAATAGTTTCGTGCAAAAGAATACAAACATATTTCTAAATGCATAATAACATGACGGTAGTTATCATAACAGATGGCCATAGAACAGCCTCTCTTGAAAAGACAGATCGTTTATTTTTATAAACCAACCACTACACCGAAGTTCGATGTAACGGTGATGAGCGAGTACAGACTCCTAATAATCAAGCTATTCCAAGAACAGATAAGCAACTCATATATATATATGAGTTGCTTTGAGGTGACTCATATGAGTCATATGAGTCATAGGTGGTAAACATTCGAAACCTAACGAAACTAGCATGTCAGTATTCTCATCTAAATATCAAAAGTGAGCAAAGGCTTCGCATGATAAGTCCAGAAGCTTGCAGCGACAGGATTTGAGCAAATCTAAAGACTGGAACGTCAAACAACAAGTATAGTGTGCATAATTTTGCCGAGCGCTGTGTACTTGGAGCTGCAATTAAGAGCAGCAAAGCGTGGAGTCACGCACTAGTACGTCATCGAACTGCCACCAAAGATCTGCACTTGACATTCATAATAATTGCTGGCGTGTTGTCATATGAAGAAAATGTTTGTAAAAAATACATATGCACGGGGAAGTTCGTCTGATATGTTTTTTCGCATATGATTGACAATTTTGCCTGAAACCAGTTGAGAAGTTTATGATAAGGGTATCTGTGACGCAGGTACGAAATGTTTTGATGGCGCGTATAGTCAGGATGAATAAGTTTGTGCGGTTCGGCATCTAATGGAGGAATGCAGGGAAATTCAGGAAACAGTGGAGGCTGTGTCATAGAGACGCTAACGACACACTTTGAGTTGTCAGAGTAATCAGAGAGCAATACTGTTTTATGTTATCAACAAAATTCAATGATTAACTTGCTTTATCGAGCATTATTGAATACCACCTTTTCTCAATGGACGCGTACAGTAGCTTATGATAATTCCATCCGGTGAGTGTTTATAGGCGTTTTTGGTTTGAAATATTTATCTCGAGCAGTTGAAGGTGTACTTATTTTGTATAGGTGATACAGGTTTCTCTAACCAACGGGTGTTAATATATTTAAAGCACTAGTTTCAATTCAACAGACATGCTTCTTTTGTGTCCCCCGCATCCGAAGGAATTGAATGAGCAAAATTAATATATTGCTAAAATCGATTGCACCGGCTCGTCATTCTCTCTCAGTTGTTGCAGCAATAAGCGAGTAAAGTTATTTTACACAGCTTCCGTCCTAATTAAGTAGCTTACGTGCTTCACCGAGCATTGCCGAATGCTGTTATTTTTGGCAGGTGGTGCGAGCTAGGCATCAAACGTACACGTCGAGCATCACACGCTGCACTGGAGGCCGTTGTGTCCGTATAAGAAGCCTGTGTCGTTGAAGACAGACGATTGATTGAATGATTATATATAACAAAGTTTTAGCCTCCCTTCACCACAACAGAGATGTTCAGAGAGAGGAAAGATGAAGGCACCATTTAGTATGGAGTCAAGGGAATGCGGAATCTACGCAAAAGGTGCATAAAAACAGTAAGCTAAGAAAGAAGTTCTTGCAACAAGATAAAAGTTGAAGAAGAAAGTGGTAGTTGCTGAAAAACAGGACAGAAGTGAACCGAAAAAAGGGGGTCCTTAACATAACAAAAAACATTATATTTAAACAAAAAGAAGGCCTACCTAACTTTAGGCTCGTGCCCTCACACATTTTCCCCCTGGGAGTGCAAATTCCCATGGATATGAAGACAGACGATAATGATAGTATTGGGAAAAGTAAAAAGCTCAGATGCCGTAGTTTTCTACCTACAATTTAACTCTTTGAATACGGCTCGTAAAACTTCAGCTTAATATTTAATTCAAATTTAAAGTTAATTATAGTGGGCAATGTTGAAAATACAAAATATTAAGTGGATCATGTTTTCACTAAGGTTTGATTAAGTCTTTTTAAAAATTGACTTGTGACTTTTGGTTGGACAGCAGTATGATAAAAATTCTCTCAGTGACCACACGTCGCAGTCAAAATGGAAATTTCCTTCACTAAAGTATTTTTTCTTAGATTACATGAGGGAACTATGAAACGTATGTTAACTAAGTTTAAAATTTATATTTTATTGGATTGGAAAATTGCGAATAAATACATTAGAATTCGGAATTCACATTTCGTTCCGTTGCACCATGAAAAACTAAGCATAAGTCTTTCAATGCAGGAGGTTCTTATTTCCATGCAGTGTTTGATACGCTGAAAAAGTTCGAATATTAGCATATCGTTGCATTTTGTGGAGAAAACGAAAATGACACAACTCATCGAATCTCACTGGAAAAAGTACAAGTTTTTGATCTTTTTACACGGTAATAAATTTTGACAGTTCGTCTGTTCCAGAGAGACTTAAGGTTTTAATTTGATGGGAAATTGCATAATAATTATAGTCAGTACTGCAGTGATGAGCCATATTTAGTTAACCTTACCTTCCACGAATAAAATAAATCTCAGTGGACTCAACTAGTACGATTCATTTTATCAGTAGCTTGTACTAATTTCAATTCACATAATTTCCGTTAGTTGTATTTGGATGATTGATTTGTTCGCATTCTTGCGTTAAATTATATTAGTTTTTTATTTTTAAGCATATTGTTACAGAGCATGCTCAGGGGGATCAGTTATGCATGTGAGGCAGTGAGAAGTACGTGGCTTTTTGTTTCATTTTCTAGTACGTGTATGATCGTCGACTCCTCATGGGTGACTGTCGTTTTTAGTCATATTCTTATTCTGTAGTTATATTCTACTTCCCTTAAAACGCTACCATTTTCTACTTCCCATATGTTCAAATAAGTTTAAGAGTCTCAGTGACTTTTTATACGTGGTGAAACTCGGGGGAATATTCTACATGGAAGGGAGTGTTTCCTGCACCTTTTTCTATATTGTTTCCACTTAAATATTTAATTTTCACGTATCAGCCATAGGTACAAAAATATCAATGAGCAAATATGCATACGTGTTCAATCCGTCCGACAACATACAAAAAATATCTGTTGCAATTGCTCTCCTTTAACGCGTTCAAATGCAGAATATTGCTAGCAATACCGTTTTCAACTATTTGATTCATGAAATATTTCTTGTTTCATTGATGTTGTCGATTTGACTCTAATCTTGATTGGAAGCGATAATACATTACGTGGAAAATGCACGATTTATTTACGTAAATAAGTAATTGTGCGTTGACATTAGCTATCATGTGAAGGAAGTAAACGAAGGAAAATATATAATTCACGTCACAAGACGCCAATGCACCCACGTAAACTCATTTCTAGAAATTTTAAAAACTACAAAACATTAACCAAATTACTGCTAAAATACTATAGTAAACTTCCCTTGACAAATATTATTCCCTTGACATATATTATTACATGACGTATATCATTCTCTTGACGTATATCATTCCCTCGGCGCATACCATATAAGCGGTGGTAACACCTCACAGGAACTAACGTGCCTCGTCCCGACAGCGGGAGCCTGGACCTGCTCTTCCTCGGCCGCAACTGCCTGCTGTCGCTGGCCTCACCTCCCTCCGACGCGCCGGCCACCGAGCGGCACCCGAACTTCGACCTCTACCGCCGTGCTGAAGGCCGCCTCTGCATGGAGGGGCGGGGGCTGCTGCTGCCGCACGGGGCCGGTGAGTGCTGATGTCTGAGGGCAGGGATCACTGCCTCGTTGGATCACTGCCTTGTGCCTAAGGGCAGTGATCGCTGCCTATACCTGCTTATAGATCACGATCTTTGCTAAGGGTTACCGATCCTTCGTTTAAGTAACCACGAGAACGAATTATGAACTACCGGGACAGTGCTTTAGGGTCTCAAACCCAGCCTTTGAGAAACTTTTTTATTAGATCTCATTATTCCTATCGCCCGTGTTGTCCCCATTGTGGGAAACGGTGAGGAAGTTGTGGAATGTTTTTATTACATTCCTACTCCCGATCCTTTACCAAAATCATTCAAAGAACAGAGGCTCATACTCCTGCACTACTCACTCACTCCTTGTGAAATGTGCGTTTTGGTGAGCAGGATTTCCCGATTCTAGCGGAAAAACTTAGAACTTATTTTCAGTCGTTAGGACAGGTTGTGTAACGATTGTACTTAATATCTTAATCGCTGTACCAACACCGATTGTGGTTCCAAAGTACAACTATATCGGCATAATTCTTGCTATATTCGCAGTTATTAAGATTCGATTCCAGTTCTTATTTCAGTATTCATCGTTTGACTCATCGTGCATCGCATCTGTAATCAACATGACAGTAAGGATATTTAATAATTATTATTGTCACTATTATGTATGATATTTACCTATGTTGACGCTACATTAGCGTTTCATCTGAGTTTTTAGAGTTCGTTTTTGTTTGCACAATTAACTTATGATTTCTGTTACTCGTATGTGTGATTCTCGCCGCAAATTGAACGTCTTTTTAGTGTTTTCTTTTCTCTTCATAGCAAAAATGAATTGTTAATTAAATGTTCTTCTACTTCAACGCGCTCTTGTTTACGTCGTCTCCAGTAATTCTTTCTCATCAGTTCTACTAAATGTTAAAACAAGGTTATAGGACATGGCAAACTTTGATGGCAAAATTGATTCCAAATTAAGACACTATAAACATTTAATGTTCTTTTCGTTTTTGTTAATCTTTTGCGTCTATGATTCATCACTATTTCTCCATTTATTAATTTTTAACCCATTGTCAGTGATCATTCAACGTTCCTAAAAGTATAACACATGCTTGGTTCGTTACATACCAGCGTCAATATTTTATAATGAAGACACCAACAGAATGAACTTATTTCATCGCACAAATCTAGTGCTTAAATATTTTGAGTAGCGCTACAGATATGACTGGCAAATATTTGAACCATTAAAAGAATGTATGACTCATACACAACACATGTAGCAAACAAAAGAACCTTGAGAGCCTCCTAGGGGGTGAAGATTGGGCGAAAAGGGGGGGGGGGATTTCTGCTCCGTATTGTCTAAGGACGGTAAAGGTGTTGGCTATCACGTGACCTTGACTTGCATGATGGGAGGGGTTTCCGGTGCGGTGTGGGTCGCCGCTACATCTTGAAACAACGCAGCAATTTCATGAAATGATTACCTCAAAGTTCTGGCTAAATCAAGCCAATCCAAACAGAATTGAAAATTAAATATTCTTTAAAACCGAAAAGGTGAGTTGAACACAGGGGGAAGTAATTTTATGCCCATTTTAAACAGTTTCATATTCAAGTTGCACGTATGGTGTACGTATGGTGTACACGTTAGGAAAATTTTTAATTCTCACGTCATCTTTATGTTGAATTTACGTTCATCAATGCATGAATCTCAGTGACAGCCGCCAACCATTCGTACCACATGTAACAAGCCTTCGAAAGCCTAATTATAATCCCTTTATTTCAACATATTTCCTATTATTGTTTTAAGACCGAATATCTGCTTGCATCGTCCAATAGGAAATGTAGATATACATATTTCAGTATTAAAAACCCCATCACCTCAAGGCTGTGCTTTGTAATAAATTTTAGGCTTACGCATTTTATAATCGTACAGGTACAGCTGTAACGCACACGTCTTTTATTACGTTTCTGAGGTGATCTTTCTGTGGAGTGTGTTGTGCGGGACAGGTTGTAGCTACAGAGTGTGCAATTTTTGGGATAAAGTCGATAAATATTTGAACATAAAAACGGCAGCTTATCCAAACAACAGTGGAAACTTTTTTTCTTGTTAGTCCACTACTCTCTTAGAATTGATGAGGCGAACATGTTGCTTTGGGGTTTTTATCCATAGAAAGCATGTTTTATACTGGTTTTGGGTTGATTTATTAGGTGGAGATGATGCTTGAAAACTTTTTAGACACAGGGAGTGAAATGAAGCTACATTCTCCATAGAGAAAAAAATTAAGGCCCAAAACCCCAGTGCGGCATGTCAACCAGCGTACAATCCCAATGCAGGAAATGAAATTGTTCTGCACATTCCCAATGCAGAGTGTGAACTGAAGCTACAATCTCAATAAGGAAAAAAATGGAAGCCCCATTTCTGTGTAGAACACAACTGATTTTTACTCTCTCAATAATATTTGACTCTACAGGATTACGAGACATGATGTGTAACAATCACTTATTTGATTTACTTTTATTGTTAATCAATATATGAAATAATTTTTTCTTTCGAGCCTCATTGAACTCATTTGTTGAAATTTCGTTATTTTAAAAGAGAAATTCACTGTTTTTTTATAGCAGCTTATTACACCAGCTCTGTATACCAGTTATCTACAGGGTAATCGGCTCTTCGTTGAACAAACTTCAATGCAAGGTTGCGACTGTTGAAACGAACGCTTTCCACACAATGATTGTGTCATCAAAAACGCTTCGTTGCAGAGCTACAATAACTTGAAATTTGAGACGTATTGGAAAAAAATTCGTACTTTGATTGAGTGTCAAATGAAATGTAAAAGTTTGCAAAGCATTTTTATTATGAATACGAGCAATGGATTAACACCCTAAGTTAATACGAACACATAAATTGCTTTTTAAATAAAAATATGTATTCTCAAAAAATGTACAACATGACGCCCATCTGTTACGATGCAGACGTTCAAACGCCGGTGCAATGATTGCAGGACGCGATGTAAGACACTAGGAGTTTCACGAATCCTTGCAGAGGCATCGACAATTTTACCGATGATGTCTTCTTCGGAATGAATTAGTGTTTCGTACACTCAACTTTTCAAATGTCCCCAGAAGTAGAAATCTAGTGGTGTAATTTCAGGAGACCTTGGGGACCACGTGATGTGGTCGCAACGGCCAATCCAGCAATTTGAAAATCATGTCTCCAGTGACGTCCTGACAGCAAATGCAATGTGTGCAGGAGCCCCACAGGGCTGGAAAAGATCCAATAGGGTGCAGCGGATGTAATGTTCAATGTAAACAAACACATTTTAATTATGATTTCAAAGAACATTCTAGAAAGAGGAGAAAATTTCCAATCTTTATAACTCTTTAGTGTAGCATTTCATTAAAGCCACACTGTTGTTAAGAATTTTTTTTCAAATGATGAAGTTTGTTCAACATAGTGCTGACTACCCGTGTTTAATACAATACTTGAAAAACAAAAGTAACAACAGCAGGTAAAAGATTTTTATTGACAAAAGAAATTAATTTATTAGTTCTTTAGTAAATATTGAAGGCCACTTAAGGTCGAAGGTTTAGTAATTAACACTTTAGGTGTCTGTCGCCAATGATTTGGACAAATCAATTTATCGAAAGGAATTAAATACGACAATTAATGAGTTTCATCTGAGTCTCAACATCAAAACAACTTCTGGACGTTAGCACGCAAACGTTTACCAGAGTAAATTATTTGCTTCAAAGAGCGAAATCTACCGGAGTGACGCAATCTAAGCGAGATTTTTGTTCTCAGGTTCGCGCAACTCATAAAGGATGGGAAATGAAACACGTGACTCGAAATGCTACTAAGTAGACGAGGCAGGTCACTGAGTGAGGCCAATAGCCATGAAACTAACTAAACTAAACTGAACCCTGAGACAAAAATCAAACTGTCAAAAACAGTGCTCGTGAATGGAAAGCTCAAATTCAGTTCAACTCAAAGAAGGCTTCTCGTCAAATTCACACAATAAAATTTTTCTCAGCATAACACAAACCCAGTTAACAGCTTCTCAATATGGTATAACTGATTATCTCCCTCACTAACCTACTGACAGAATGATTTTTCACCAGATTTTTCGCCCAAAACCTCACCGCCATTTCTTGTTCATCTCCTTGTCTTTGGGAATTAGCACTCCCAAGGGGAAAATGTGAGGGCCCTAGCTGAGAGTTAGGTAGGCCTTTCTTTTGTTGAAATAAAATGTTTTTGATATGTTAAGGGTCATAATTTTTCGGTTCACTGCTGTCCTGTTTTTCAGTACCGACTACTTTCTTCTTTGACTTTGATTTTGTTTCTTATTCTTCTTTCTCAATTTACTGTTTCTACGCCCTCTCTGCATAAATTTCGCGTTCCCTTATCTCCACACTAAATGGTGCCTTCCTCCTTCTTCTCTTTGGATCGCCTTTGTGGCGGATAGGGAGGCTTAAACTAACTAATAATCTAATAATCTCCTTGTCTTTTCTCGAATTATATTTATCGCAACCTGGCCACAGCCTTGTCCCTTCTCTATATGGGCTACCGAAAGTGGGCATGGAGCTCAGTCATGTGCTACTCCCTATCGGCCAACGTTTTGGAAATGTTCTCTCCAGCGAGCAGGATTTGCTCACGAGAGCTATGATGGGCGAGGTTACTTGCTCATGCCTGGCCGCCTTAACTACGTGACATGATGTGAAACCGAGGCTCCTGCTGACGGTCCGGCACGCTATTTACAAAGGTAGTTCAATTTGAGTTTAAAATGCTTTTGAATTTCATTTTCATTTTATAACTAAACAGTTGGATTGATTCACACTCAAAGACTAGAAATTCACGACCAATTTAATGCCTGGAGGTTTCTGATTTAAAAAGGCGTTTCTGAAACCTTTTTTTATCGACTACGCGAGTCGTTTATTAAGCTTTGAATCTACTTTAATAAAATTTGCTATGATAATAATTTATACTCTTAGCTCATCTATGTTTGCATAGAGAAGAATTTACAATTCAAATGTTCAAACAAGCGAAAGTTTCATGGAGTTTGAAGTCAGGCGATCTTAGAGGCCATTCAGTTGCATGATTTAACCAAGTGAAAACGGCTAGTAAAATTTACCGTACTGCAACTAATGTGTCATATATGTTTGTTTAAAAATCTTTCTAATTCTGCTTAGGTTAATCATTTTATAAATCGTAATTAAACAACCTTTTCTATTTTAATATTTTCATAAAATAAGGGTTCAATGACAATTCCGTAGCGAACAAATCTAGTCCACAGTGATACTTTATTCGTGAAGTTATTTCCGTCAAAATTAAACTCCTCACCGTGATTCCGTAATGCGTGTAGCTTAATGTTAGACTAGAACAGAACTGAATGGAATTCGGTAAGAAACACGAGCAGAGCAATTAAATCTTTGATCATCCTCAAGTCCCATGCTCCAAGCACCAGGGAAACACATTCACAGTCATGAACTTCAACGTACAAGTGCCAGTACATTCAATATGGCATAAAATCTTTGAGAAAAACCATAACGCTAAATATTATGTGAGTTAAGGCTAGGATCAACTTTGGTTTCTAGATATTTGACTCTACTATCGGATGAGGCACTATCAATGGAATCGTAAATACATGACATTGTCTGGGTGTCGCCGCTTCTCCTAATATGATCTCATACAGGGTGTCCGACACTTTTGTTGCCAAACTTTAACATGAGGTAGCGATCGTCGAAATGAACATTTTTTATACTGCTAAGGTATGGTCTAAAACGCTTAGTTAAAGAGTTACAAGGACTTGAAGTTGGACAGTTATTAAAAATGATTCGTACAATCTCTTGCGGAGACGAATCCAAGGCGGTAAACTGCGGCACATCAATGGCAAGGATACGAAATGAGAAGTTAGGCAAGTATGTGAAACATTTATTATTATTAATTAACATTAACTTTCTAATGTTGTGATAAGTGAAAAGCATTTTCGACAGTAATAATAATAATAAACTCTGTAAACGAAAACTTCGGTCAATGACTATTTAGTTGTCGCTTTGGTAAACTACCAAAGTATTCTCTCAACATCACGACTTGATATCTCAATCAACGTTCGAATCTCACTGTTTCCGCCCATGACCAAATTTCGTTCACTTACGCACGGCATTCCCAATACTTTCACTTTGCTTCTCCACTCAATCCAAACAACTGTGGTTGGCGTACAACCCAGCCAACTGACGTCCCAATAATTGACAAATATCCACCAGTAGGACATTTGGGGCCACGAGTTTAGTCTCACTACATAGACGAGTACCGGAACTATGTTCCCCCCTCACAATGGATTTATTCTTACTAACACGGACGTTTATCTTCTTTAGACGCCTCGAAATAGACTCAACAATGAAGACCAGAACTACCAAGAGTCGGAGAAATTAATTATATTTGGAATTGTGAACGGGGCAATAACATCCAAATTATATTAAGAGCAGTAGTTAGGGGCCCCCCTGGCAGGGGTTCCAGCTACCCAACCTCACTTTGGCCGAGCGTCTCACCCATGCTGGAACCCCCTCTCACCAGATCAGAGAGGGTAGTAGCATAGGACGCTCGGCCATTGTTCTTTTTTAATACTCTCCATCAGAGCATTTCCATCACTCAAGTTCTCGTTATGTTTCAGGACAACTTGGAAATCCAAGTTTAAAAATAAACCAGACTTTCACCGATTATACTCACTAATATTCATTTATGTTTACAAATTACCGAATACATTTATTTCCTTCACCTAATCAAGCACTTTGTGGATAGGTCCCCCATCCGATAGCATAATTGCCGTACTTATGCTTCCTCCGGTCACTGGTCGGAGTAATCTGTCTCTGGCCTGTTGTAGCGAAGTACACTCTTCCAACATATGGTCCACCGTCAGGACTGTATCGTTACACCACCCGCATATCGGTCTCTGCCCAAGAGTTTCTGGTTCGAAGAGATAGCTGTGGGTCAATGCCGTGTGGTTTAGTCGAAGCCTATTGATGACAACTTCCTCCTGGCGGGTCAACTTGAAAACACATTTCTTCCATTTTCCGGGGCAAGTTTTGACAGCTCTGAGGCCTCTCTCCGCTTCATGCCATTCCCTGTTCCACATTTTATAAGTTCTCTTTCTTATTATCGGGAACCAATCTTTGTGAGGGATCAACATAAATTCGGCGGGTCTCTGCGCTGCTGCCCTTGCAGCCTCGTCTGCACTCTCATTCTCCGCGACACCCACGTGCGCCGGGACCCAAATGATGGTAATATTTTTGCCGTCTTCTATGAGTTGATGCATTTCTAACCTGATCTTTTTTAGAAGTTCATTGTCTCTGGTATAATTGTCAATTGCTTGTACCGAGCTCATTGAGTCACTGCAGATAACAAAGTTGGGAGACGGAGTTTCTTTAATGATGTTTAGAGCAAGCTTGATTGCTTGGAGTTCAGCTGTAAATATGCCTGCTACGAGTGGAAGAGAGGCCATCCTGACGATGTTCCCCATCACAGCTGCCACTCCAACTCCGGTTGACGACTTGGATCCGTCTGTGTAAATTACTTTGCAGTTGTGGTATTTACTCATAATATCGTTATGCATATGTCTTGGAATAGATGGAATAATTTCCGCCTTTCTTAAATCTGTCATTTCCTGCTCAAAATTGGGTCTGCGAAGAGTCCATGTATATGATGCAGGGGTGAAGTACGGCTGGACTGGCTGGGTCGGTATGTTGTACTCCGTGATGGTCCGGCGCAGTCTTTGAATTACTGGTGCTGAGCATTTCCGGCTAGTAAAAAACAGTTCTAGATTTGAGTTACAGATTGAGCTGTACGCTGGATTAAGAGAGTGACATTTGAGTTTGAAATAATATCTTAGCAGCAGGTCCTTTCCTCTGAGTTCCAATCTCGGTTCGTTGCATACTACGTGTAAATCTATTACTGGCGTCGTCTTGAAAGCTCCACTGCCAGTACGCATTGCTTCATTTGCCACTACGTCCAGTTCCTTTAACACAGTTGCGCTCGCCGAGCCATAGACCACACAGCCATAATCAATTTTGGATCGGATCAGGGAACTGTACATTCTCATTAAAATTTCTTGATCCGCACCCCAAGCGAAGGAAGACACGGATTTCAGTAAATTAAGGTCCTTGCTGCACTTAGCTTTTACACTTCTGATGTGGGTAATCCAGTTAAGCTTCTTGTCCCAATGAAGGCCGAGGAATTTAGTACTGTCTACAATGGGAATACTTTGATCGTCCATCCGTAGTGTTGGAATTACCATTGGTTCATTTCCTCCGTAGAATTGCATTGCAACAGTTTTCGTGGGTGAAAATCGGAATCCGTTGTTTTGCCCAATGGTTGACTCGATCTATTGTCGACTGTACTGTTGTTTGAACTTCGTAACTATTGTGACCAGCAAATGCGACAAGAAGGTCGTCTACGAATAAGGAGCTGAATACTTCAGGGGGGATTTCCTTTGCTACTGAGTTGATTTTAATGGCAAACAAAGTGACACTGAGCGTGCTTCCCTGCGGCGTTCCAGTGGCCAGTTCTGTAGAGGGAGGCAATTCCCCAGACACTCTCACTCGAAATGTCCGACTCCTGAGGAACTCTTTCACAAACCTTGGTAGTCTTCCTCGCATTCCTGCCACTGCAAGGTCTCGTAATATCCCGTACCGCCAGGTCGTGTCATACGCTTTTTCTAAATCAAGAAATACAGCCTGGACCACTTTATTTTCGGCGAACGATCTTCTCACATAGGTATCGAACCTCACGAGATGGTCTACAGTTGCTCGATTCTTCCTGAAACCGCACTGGATATTAGTCAATATTTTGTTGTTTTCGAGGTATTCCATCAGTCTGATGTTGATCATTTTTTCGTAGGTCTTGCATAGACAGCTCGTCAATGATATGGGCCTGTAGTTTTTCGGATTGCTGTGATCTTTACCAGGTTTAGGGATAGGTACAATGATGGCTTCTTTCCAACGTGGGTGCACATATTCATTAGCCCATATCTTGTTGTACACGTTCAGCAGGTATTGGTGAGCATTTTCCGGCATGTTTTTGATCATGAGGTTGCTGATATCATCTGCTCCTGGAATTGTAATTCTATTACTTTTGATGGCGGATGTAAGTTCCTGCATTGTGAAACGTCTATTATAGGGTTCCTCATTGTTGCTCATGAAGTTGATGGGAGTTCGTTCGGCGAGTTGCTCGTATCGCACAAATTGTTCTGAATAGTTTACGTTGCTGGAGATGATTTCAATTATTATGAGCACAACAAACGAAACCGTAAACTAGGTTACATGTTTACAAAAATTGTTCAAAATGCCGCCCATTTGTTTCGATGCAGGTGTTCAAACGCCTCTTCAATGATTGGCGTACGCGAGCAAAGACACCAGGAGTTTCACGAATCCTTCCCGAGGCTTCAACAATCATACCCATCAGGTCCTCTTCGGATTGAAACGGTGTTTCATACACTAAACGTTTCATATGCCCCCAGAAAAAGTAATCCAGGGGCGTAATATCAGGAGATCTTGGTGGCCACGCGAAGGGACCGCCACGGCCTATCCAGCGATTGGGATATCGGGCATCCAATAATTGCCTAACAGCAACCGCAAAGTGTGCAGGAGCACCATCATGTAGAAAATACATTCCTCTGATGTCAGCTAAAGGTAAATTTTCCTGTAGTTCTGGCAATACTTCATTAAGAAAAATGTAACAGGTACGTCCTTTAATCTCTCTGGTAAGATGTATGGCCCAATCAGATGGTCACCAAGAATTCCTGCCCAAACATTTACGGCGAATCTAACCTGATGTCGACATTGATGTGGATTGTAGCCAGACCACATGTGCAGGTTATGGAGATTAAGTATTCCTTCTCGAGTAAATGACGCTTCGTCTGTGAATAGGACTCGTGATGGGAAACGAGGTTGTTGATTTGTTTTCTGTTGAAACCACCTAGCAAATTCAACGCGACGTTCGAAATCTTTACCGTGTAATTCCTGCACACGCTGAAAGTGAAATGGATGTTGACCACTGTTATGTAGTACTTGCCACACAGTAGTTTTGCTTAAATGTAAAGCACGTGCACAAGAACGAGTGCTTGAAGTAGGATCGTTTCGAAAATATTCTAAGACATCTTCCACCTTGTCTGGATCTGGCGTCTTCCTTCAGGTCGTGGTCTGTGAAATGATCCGTATTCACGTTATCTCCGGTGTATGGCTGTGAATGTTTGACGCGATGGAACATATGTCTGTTAGGATGCCTTTCTGTGTAAATTTGAACAGCCTCCCTAGAATTTTCATTTACTGCACCATACACTAAGTGCATATCCGCTAATTCAGCATTGGATACTCCCTCCATTGCTGGTGATACATTTGCAGCCGAAGAAGTACTAACAGTAAACAAACTAATCTTTGTCGTTGATGTCGAGGAGCACTCAGAATATCGGATGAAAAGTAACTTCACGTATTTGTTACTTTTTAACTAAGCATTTTGGACCATACCTTAATAGAATAAAAAGTGTTCATTTCGACAATCGCTACCTTATGTCAAAGTTTGGCAACAAAAGTATCGGACACCCTGAATATGCGTCCAGAGTACTTGAGGCGACACCAGACTAGGGCTGATGACTAACATCGCTCCTATCGCAGGGAGGGAAACTCGTAGCGGGTCTTACCAATTTATTGCTACAAGCGAAGTGAATATATATATGGAAAATTTTACTCAACAGCACAAGGTTGGTTTGTCTCTTTTACGCCAACAGGAAATGAAAAATCGACCGCACGGCTTCTAGCAAGCGTAGACCAGGTCACCTAAAAGCTTAGGGATCGGCCCTTATCTTACTGAATGTTGTGCAAGCTTTTGAGAGAAGTACACACATGTGAAAATGAGATGAAATTACGGGGGCAATTATGATCAGAAACTTTCACAACTGAGTGGACATGACATAGAAGTATAATTTAATATTTGAGATGGGGTATTAAGCAGCAGGGCAAATAGTGAGCCCATTCTCAGACTTCCTTCTTGCACCTCGCGAGATCGCATCATCAAAATGCCAATTGCAGTCGTTGGAATTAAATGATTGAGGAATGAAATAAAATAACTCTGTAAGTAGCAAACCGAAAAGCGGTTTCTAATAATAACTACTGATTGACACATATAGCTTCTTCTCTTCAAATCAACTGGAAATTCTGGTTAACCCATGTTCTTTAGAGTGCTAACCCAACAATGGTCAAAACGATATTTAAATGTATTCACAGAGCTAGCAAGGAAAACATTTCCTAAGAGCTGGTTATGGATACTTAAATTTTAAAGGTACAACATTTAGGGTCTGAGCTGATTTAAAAAATTTTCTATTTTCCAGACGTTATTTCTGGTTTGGATGTTTGCCTTATAGTGTCTAAAAGCTCTTCGAAGGGAGCATCATTAAAGCCATAGTGATATTTTTAGACGTCTATTAGTTATCCTCGCAATCTCTTTTTTTTCGAGGGAAAATGAATTTATATGGTGGAGACTTCGCTCGCGGATGAGGTTAAGGAGTTCTGAAACAATTTTTGTCGATGTACGCTGAATTCTTTCCATTTCATTAATATTTCGTGTTAAAGTTCGGGACCAGAGTTGCTCTACGTATTCTAAATGTAGTCGGGCCATTGCCTTATGTAGGGGTAGCATGGTGTCCTTTGACTTGTGCTCGAAGTATCTTGCCACGAAGCCAAAAATTCTGCTCGCATTCTTAACGCTTTTTTCTGCTTCTTTGCCATGCCTAAGATCTTTGGTGGTAGTGATGCTAAAATCTATTGTTATTTTACTTCTGCAATTAGAGTTTCATTCGTGGTATGTGGTAAGTGCCGATTATTTACGATGTGCATTACTGAGCATTTGTAAATACCAAAGCTCATTTGCCACGTTTCGATTCATTTTTAGAAAACCATTCATGTCTGCTTAGACAGTGCTTTTATCTCACATGGTGAATATCATGTGACAGAGCTTCGTGGGATTGTTAAATTTATTAATTTTAATGATGATTCCAAGATGAAAACCGTTGATATACGAGATGAAGTGTGTGATGAAGAGTAGCGGACCTAAAGTGCTACCCTGAAGAACCCCTGATGTTACTTGCGTCCAGGCATCAAATTGGTCGTGAATCTCGCGTCTTTGAGTGTGACCAGTGACCCATTTTCGTATCCCTAGAGAGTAGTTTCCCTGAATACCATGGGCTTCCACTCCAGCCGCGTCTTTCGTGGGGAACTTTATCGAAGGCTTTCTGATAGTTAAAATGTCTGAGGTAAAAAATCGAGGTAGTCTGCAAATGTGTGAGGTAGATGCGGTAGTCAGTGCAAATGTATGGCGTAGGATAGTTTTCGTACAGTTGAAAATTTTGTTGACTTCTTGAAAGAAGTCAAGCAGGTTTGTTGTGAGACAGCCTCATTTTTATGGCATCTGTGTTGAGTGTCTGCAATTTAATTTTATGTTTGGAGATGATTTGTTTCTCTGACCAAGAGCTACCTTTCAATAATTGTTCTGTTGAAAACAGATCTCAGGCTGACCGGGTGATGGTTATTGGGTACTTGCTTATTTTTTTTTTAATTTAAGAGACATTAGCCTGCTTCCAGTCATGCAGAACAAGCCTATTTGCTAGTGACCGATTGAAGATGTTCGCTAAGGTTTGTTGGTTACTTCGACAGTTTGGTTACTCGGGGAGGTTCGGCTTCGTATCCGGTTGATTTGTTTAGCAAAAGGGAAGCTACCTTTTCCACCGAAATTTGATCGTTTTTCATAGATACTGTAGCAGAATGCTTGATACTTGAGGTTGTGGAATTTATGTTAAATCCTCCCTAATGAAGGTATGAAGTGCATATTTAGGATTATGGTTATACTTTTTTCATACGTTTGAGCTTGACCGTCCATGTCGATCGATGGTGCAATGTTATCTTTTTTGAGACAACTTTTGATTGTTACACTTGTGCA
>JACJUY010004623.1:32718-46865 GCA_014220935.1 Platorchestia sp. MABIK | reverse complement strand
TAATCCACTAAGCAAGCCACCTCACTCAGCTATACGAATTAATTCAGATCAGTGTAATTCTCCAGTTCTGCAGCAAGACTTTTCCATCTTAAGTTCTGCTAACTCAGTCGCTGATTTACGTATTGTCGAATCCCTCTTCATTAGCCGCTTAAAACCAGATCTAAACGATATGCAGTCGTCCCACCCCTTAAAAATAGCTTCGGTTTAACATTTAAATTTTGTTTAAATTTTTTTTGTGTAGTTTTTCTTCAATTCATAAATGTATTCTTTCCGAGTATTTTTTCAGACATCCGCTGATGATGACCTTAGGGGTCGAAGCGTTCGTTTTTTAACAAAAATGGCTTTTAAATCAATAGTCTTTGCTATTACCTTCATTTTAATAATTGAGTTTTAGTAGTTCCTTAACACTAGAAAGGCCGCCCGGTCATTTTGACCGGAATTAAGAATTTACGAATTTATTACAACGCCATTATTTAATGTTACGTGCCAAAATTGTTTTGACTTCTCATCATATGGTGTATTGTAAAATTCTGTAAAATATTGGGCTTCTAAAAACAATATATCATGCTCAAGCTATGTATCACACCTAGAAAGGCCGTCCGATCATAATGGCCGGACATGTAGTATTACAGGATGGCGAGTGCATACGAGATGCAAAAAGTTAGAGATCGCTCCTATTAGAGGTCGCGTCGCTCAGCATAATGTTTTGAAAGAATGTCCTGGTCCAAACTACCATTCCAAAACTGAAAATTACGCCAGACAGCAAGTTCAGCTCATTTAGTTTGTTAATTGACAATTTTATCATTGAACAGATTAGACAATGTACTGAAATTGAAGCTGAAACCAAACTTTCAAATCCAAGATGGAAACTTTCAAAGGAAGAAATATAGGCATTACTTTCAGTCATGTACGCTCGTGTAGTGCTAGCAAAGAGACAACCAGTTAATATGGTGTGGTCATAGGAATGGGGTCCTCCTAGTATTGCTGAGTTGATGCCTCGAAATAGGTACAAAGAGCTTTTGGAGTACTTACGGTTTGACGTAAGAACATCACGATCAGATAGAGTAAAAACAGACAATTTTTTTCTATTCTCAACTGTATGGAACCGTTTTATTGAAAACTGCCAAGTTATGTACTGGCTAAATGAAAATAGAACAATAGATGAGCACCTTTCCAACGAAAGCTAGGTCTCCGTTTACCCACTACATTGCTAGTAAGCCTGACAAATTTGTCACCAAATTTTGGCTTGCTATTGATGCAAAACTAA
Organism: Platorchestia sp. MABIK; assembly: GCA_014220935.1. Lineage (NCBI taxonomy): Eukaryota > Metazoa > Arthropoda > Malacostraca > Amphipoda > Talitridae > Platorchestia > Platorchestia sp. MABIK. The sequence continues at coordinate 45,598 of JACJUY010004623.1, read as the reverse complement.
GTTTTTGTTGAATGGATTCCCTTATTTGTGAAAAGACCCTCATCTTAATTAAAGCGTACGTGTCATTGAGTTATAATGCATTCATCTCTTTACTTTGAGCGTCAGTCGAATTGTACATCCTCGAATCCACCTGGGCATTTGAGGAGCACGTAACTGTGCAGGAATTCTTGTTTCCTGGAGACAGACGCAGGGTCTCCGTAGGGGTTTAAAGCAAAATATTATCGCCTAAGGGGTTTTAAGCAAAATTTGATGTTTTATGAGGAGAGTAGATGATGATGTAACTGTAGAGTTGAGTGCTGAGGAGGCACATCCGTTCCTCACTGTGGAAGCATATCTGAGTGTGCGTTCTGTAGGCGCACGTCCAGGTGGTGTCGACTTTGGTGACGCGCTGGGAGTTTCTCTGACAACCTCTTGAATGGTTTTGGTTGCGATGCCGTGAGGTGCAACAGAACGAGTGCAACACGCGGGTGAGTTTTGAGTCTCCTATAGTGTAGAACGTATTTCTTCCTGCTGCGAGGAAGATTCAAATGTTTTGCTAGCTGATTCATTAAATCCTCTGTTTGCTGCGCTGTTCCCTGTAGCTACTCTGAACATACTACTGGCTGTCTGATGCAAGGCAGTGATCACTGCACTGGTCGGATCCATGCTATTGTTTTTGGCTGAACAGCTTTTCCTGTTGCATCCTCTACTTGACATGTGACTTGCAGTCAATGGGTTTTCATTATAATTATTATTAGTAGGAAAAGTTTATTCATCTCGAAGAACTCGTGAAACATTTTATGTAGTGGCAGTTTGTTTAATAGTTGCTGTTGATAGTAAACGCTCAAATCTGACGTCTCCCACTTCTCTGAGATGTGCGTATGTCATCTATCTGGAAGAGGTCATGGCGGGTGATGTACTGGGATGAGGTAGAATTTCACATTTTTGGCTCATTCAGCACATTTTTGCTATCGTTTTGTTCATACAACGCACCAGATCATTCTGAGTTGCGTCTTTTATGCTCAGGAGCATGCTTGTTGCGATCAGCAGATTTCATTACTTTTCATTCCAGAGATGATTGCTTGAAAATGTCGGGCTAGTTCATTTGAATACAGCTTCTTTAGGTCATTTGATCAGCAGTGATCAATGGCAACATCATCTATGGAACATTGTAATTCGTCCAGCAGGTGTTTTATTTTTATGTTTCCGTTAGAGGGAGACAGAAAACTTTTCACTTCTTCATCCCATGCGTAAATTCTATTCTTAGTGCTTAATGATGTTGTCTCCAAAAAGAAAAGCTCTTGGTTTCTATTATCATTGATGTTTGGGACTCGCTGTTCACTTTGTTAGATGTTTGACAAATTTACCATTCATTTTTCCCGGTTTTCGTTCGTCAAATACAGTCTTAGCATCATCTGCCTGGTACCTCAATTCTTCTATCAGAGTTTCACAACAGTTGTGTGTAGCAAGGTGAAAATGCGATTTATTATTCAGAAATAATTTTGAGTTTGAGAGAGACCAGTCATTTTCGTACCTCATCTTGAAACCTGAGTAGGAGAATGTTTCATGCACATTAGACAGAGACACAGAGCATGCTGTATTGTTTTTGTTTCTTACAAACATAGTTTTCATTACATTTCCTTCCTTCTGAGACTGAGTGATTTCCTCCTTTGCGTGCGTTTTGCAGCTGTGTTATGTGTGGCTGCAGTTGAACACTATCAACAGGGGCTCGCTGTGGCTGCAGTTGAACACTATCAACAGGGGCTCGCTGTGGCTGCAGTTGAACACTATCAACAGGGGCTCGCTGTGGCTGCAGTTGAACACTATCAACAGGGGCTCGCCGGTGTTGAATGACACCTGCGCCTCATCACTTTCCCTGTTTCGTTCCCCCTATCGCCGCTGCTGAAAGATCAGTGTACCTCATTTATTTTTTAATTTTTATTGTTGAGTGAATTTCTTCTTACTTTAACACGTGATGAACTTGAACTATTTGTTGTATTCATTGATGCAAAGTGATTAACATACCTCATAGATCACGACGTTTTTTGCCACTGGGAGTGTTTTTTTTAAACAAAATGGTGATACTGTGTGAGGATCACGACGTTTAGCTCTGGGCTGATTTTGAATTTCTGCTTTGTGGTCTATGCGCGTCAGGCGGTTTTCTTGAGGCTGGTTGGTGCATTTAATGTGGTCTCTGAAGACAGCTTAAGCACAAGGTTACGATATTGCTTATCTGTTGTTTCTAAACGCACTCACAGATGCTCAATTGTTTGACTTAATGCTTCATTTTTTCTCGACGGTTTTGGATGTGTCCTGCAGACATGACGGGCTCAGAAACACGACACTCTTAGCTCTGAGCGGCACAGCACACTGCGTAATACTTCTGTGACGAGACTTACTCGTTAGCTATAGATAGGGTCATGTGCTCTCATGGTGAACTCATACTCATTGATGGTGACAGATAAGTACAGTTCATGCATTATGGTATGCGTTAATGTTTCTTTGGTATGTGAGTGAATATACGTCCTCACGTATGTATAGATATGTCTTTACCTAATATCTTAAGGTTTTCTTTGTTTTATAAGGTTAGAGCTATTTCTGACGAAATATTTCTCTATATGAATAACAAAATTTGGATTTCATTGCACTTGCGGCCTAAAAAATTGTACGACTACTACCGAGGGCGTATTACTATCGCAGAAAATGAAATTATTAGCGTCTTTAAATTATAAAAAATGTTGATCACGAGTTAGACGGGGAGAGGCAGCATAGAGATAGTAACAGGGAAGGAATGTTTTCAAATGACAGATTATGGTTACCATATTACACAACAGAGACTTATTTCTTAATATTAGATTATTAACTTTTTTCCGTACAAAATGCAGCTTTATCCCAATAACATAATCTCAGTCAAAAGGATCAAAGTTTTGCAAGAATTACTTGGCAAAATTTCTGCCGTGTGGCAAATCGGCTCAAAAAAATCAATGCCTTGTGATAAATTTTGTGTGGACGTCCCTACAAAAGCTGATTCGAGCTTAATGACGATTTTATCGTGGATTAAAAACGGCGCAGCATACACAATGTCGTTAGAGAGAATGCCTTCAATATTGTTCAAATTCCTCAATTTAAAACATAGGTTCCACTTTTTCTGGGAGATTTACTGTAGAGGATTCACTGTGCAGTCTTTCTGATGGACTGGAGCGTAATTTATCGAGCTTCTTGGTGTGGGCAGTAGGACTCAATTCCAATTTTTTTGATTGAAAATGTAGACGAAATTTGTTATAACGTGCATAACCTATGGCATTATGATCGTTTCTCCGATCATTCGTATTACGTTGAAAGCATTTAAGTTTACGTCCAAAGCACACACGATACTTTTATTTACGTATAAGGGTGCACATGGAGAAGTTATGTGACATACATTTATTTCGATCATTTAAATACAGGAAGTGCTTTACGTCTGTTGTCTAACATCACCGTGCTGAATGCAACCATTTTTGACCGCCGTTTACATAAACCTCTATAGAGCAGTCTAGCATTAACTGACCCTTTTAATTTGCTAACAAAACAAAATTATGATTGACAGTATGTTGAAACTTGTTTTATTCGAAAAAAAACCTTGTTATGGTTCCAAATAACTAGTTTCGCAGGAAATTCAAGAAAATACACAGGACTCTTCATGTGACTCTGGGATGCAGAATAACTGCCTCAACTATGCTAGGTCCCAACGCTTTTGAAAATGGTGCTACAACTGAGATATTTTCTGATGAGAGATGCCAAAAAAAGTTTCTTATACTAGAACAATTGAGAAACAGGACTCACTCAAAACTTCAAAAGAATGGAGCCACAGCCCCTACAACACGGGAAACATTGAATGATGTTACTAAGGGGCTTCCCTAATCATTTGGTTTCACAATTTTGTAACATCTCTTGGCCCCCTCGTTCTCCAGATTTGTCGTCGTGGGGATTGTTGCCGTGAAGCTACCTTAAGTCACGCGCTCATGTGACAAATTCAAAAAATTTATAACAACCCACAAGTAACATTCATTTTGAAATAGCCCAACTCTTGTCTGATACACTAATGAGCGTTAGGGAAGCGACAAAGAAAAGAGCCTTAAGTTGTTGGAACAACTACGGTCACCATTTGATGGACATTGTATTCAAACCACAGTGTTATTGAAGCATAAAAATGTTTTTCTTTCGTTTTTGCAACAAGCTCTAACATCCTAGCTTTCATAGTTTTGTTTTATTAACCAATTAAAGGGCCAGCTTCTTCTCAGCCATCGTTTATATAATTTTTCATCACCAGGAGCACATTGTACTTATTTAGATTAGTTGCGTAGCACTCATACGTGTTGCAACTATTCTACATTAAATAAAAGAAACGAGAAACAGTGGTAAAAATTCACAGTCGTATGGATATAATTGGCAATGAAATTCATTTGCTACCCATTGCGAAACTAACTAAATATCTTTAAAATCAATCCTGATTAAAAAAATCTGTGGACAATGTTTGTTTGGAACACCAAAAGATATCGTAAGAAACTCTTGGTATTTATAGGAAAAATGATGATTAAACTCAAATTGAATTTTCATAAATTGTGTTCTCAACTCATCATACTGTTTCATATCAGGTTTATTTGTTCTTGATATGGAACCTGTTGCCGCAGTTCTTAATTTTGACGTAGGTTAAGAAGTACATCACCTGTGTCCGTGATAAGCACGGATTATTTGATCGTTTTCCTTGCTAGAGTAACTTGTAAGATTGTGCCTACATATTGTGATTATTAGATTGGTTCATTTACTGTTATATTTGATTTTGAACTGTGACTTTGAATGTTCTATAATGATTTATGTTTGATTTTTAAGAGTGTAGGAACCAAGTTGATCGTATTAGTTTACTTATATATATTTCCTTTATTTGCAGAACGAGACTCGTATTATTTTCAACCTGTAGCCATTCCGCAGTCGTTCATTGCAACCGCTATAGCCACTGTAGCCATTCTTTCATTTGCGCTACAAAATTCACTGTTCCCTTTACCAACGTTTACTGTGTGATGTCGACCAACAGAAAACAAAACTGTGAATTAAATGACTATTGTTTCAACCTGAATGTGCTCTTGTTGATTTTGTGTTCAGTAAAAACGACGGTAAAGAATAACTAAGGCCGGTGATGCCAAGCGAAGGTGTGTGGCGCCTTCAGAACCCGTTAACGCAATGGTGTGCTAAACAGATTTCATTCCCCTCGTTCAAAATTCAGGCATTGAGAACTTGTCACACACATTTTTTCCATTCTGTTGGCGGTAAACATTTGCTTGATCTCAACTTCAGTTCTAATTGGTGATGCAGTTATAAGACCATGCAAAGTTGTGCAATGGAGCAACACGTCATGAATTAACAATCATGATACCTTGGGTACGGTGGTGCCCCGAAGGTCGCAGGGTACGTGCTCAAAGCGCTTCTTCCTGGCTGCACTGCCGAGGTTTTTAACGTTTGCTGCACAAGGTATAAAATACGACGCATAATTACAGGGCTCGTATGTAGAAAAATCACCGAAAGAGGTAGCATTCAGGGGAGGGTGGGCGACTCGTTCTCAAGGCGACAAAGAAGGGCATTTCTCAGCCAGAAATGAGTGACTTGAAGGCTGTTATTTTTAATATTACTGGTCTAGGTGGCAAGTTTAGCGCCTGTAGGTCGCAAACTGCAGCTCAACTGCCGGCCCCACCGTGTGAACGATCTCAAGGTGTATACGTCACACTAACTTAGCTGCTAATCACACGCAGCATCCTGGCCTGCTTTTATAATTGTGCTTTAGGTAGGGTAAATGAAAGAAAGTCATAAGGGATAAATTTATCAAATTTAAAGAATTAGAGTAATTATGTCAAATGAAAAATGGTAATAAGGGAATTTTAAAAAGAGTAATTTATGTGAGTTAAAATGGTGTTAGGGTTAAATGAAAAGGGTAATTAAGGCCAATGAAAAAAGGTAATTGGCAAACATAGAGAAAGTAATTTAGCGGAATGAAAAGTGCACCAAGTTAAATTAAGATGGGATGTGCTGAATAAAATGACGATTGAGGTTAATGGAAAAACGCAATTGGGGTGAAATTGAATTAAATGCTTCATTGAATAAAAACAGTGATTTTAGAGTTTATTCACCGGCATGTATAAGTTTTGGTGAACTTTCTTGCTGTCGGTGAAATTTCTTCGATAATTCGAAAACTTTGACAAGAATTGCCACGCAGTACTTCCAGAGAGTGTCCGGACGTCTCAACAATTTTATTTTTCATCGTTTACGAATCATACAAGGAAATGAAATTCAACTGCAAGACGAAAAGTGTAATCATGCGTGTATAATGTAATCATGCTTGAGAAATGTAATTTTACATAGATAATGAAATCTCACGCGTATATTGTAATTAAAGAAGTATAATGCAATGTGATATGCATGATGTAATCAGAATATTGACGGAATGTGCGAACAAAAAGCAAAAAGTAATGGAACAGTTTTATGGAATGCGGAAAAACTTTGGTAACAGATGCAAAATTGGTGCGAAAAAATTGAGACAGAATCTCGAAGAACGCTGAAAATTTAGCAACTTCAAATCTGTGGAATATGAAGAGGAGAGTAAAGGTGATTTCCTTTAATAATCTGAGGAAACATTGTATTAAACAGAAACAATGGTTGCAATATGTATTAAACAGAAACTTTGGGAAAAGATAGCACAAAGCTCACACTAGCGTATTTATGACCGACAAAAAATTCTAGTGAGATTTTTGCACGTGGCGTATGCATACCGAACCTGCTGTTTCTCAACGAATATTTCTACTCGAGATTTCAATTAATTGAGCTAGAAATATATTTTTTTCTCTTTTATTGCGTTTGCATCATAAAGTATTATCTCACACTGGTTTTGAGGGAGTTTTTCACACCTCAGTAAGTTCATGCAATGCTACTTTTCTTCAACAGGACATTCCCTTTAATGTACGTTTAATAAGCTGCGCCTTTACTAAGCGGTTAATAAGAGTTTAATACGTATTTCATTTAATAAGGATTTGGTGGGTGTTCGATAAGCGTTTCCTTTAATAAGCTTTAAATAAGCGTAAGGACGGTAATATGTCGAAAATCAGGATGTTCAAAAAGAAATTGTGTTAATTTATGGAAAATGGTATTGTGATACAAGAAATCATAGTATGCTGCAAGAAATTCCATTTAAATGCGAAAACTTTCAAAACGATGCAAAGAATCCCATTCAATACGAAAAACTGCTACAACCTACAAGAAAAAACATAACCGTCGGGAAAAGTATGTTAATTCATGTTTAAATAAATAACTTAGGGAGAATAAAACCAATGTAGCACACTGAAAACAGTGATCAGGCACCAATACATGATATCACCAATACATTGAAGTACCAATACATCAAAGCACCAATACATCAAAGCACCAATACATTGAAGCACCAATACATCAAAGCACCAATGCGTTAGAGCACCAAACATTGAAACACACTTGCTCCAACGCTCGCTACGCCAAGCACAAATCTACGTGTCTTCTTTGTCCTGTCCCTGATAACAGCGTATTTTTAATCTCTTTTTGTAATTGAAAGAAGGAATTTTGAAGCGCGACATCCTGCCGGCAGCGTACATCCGGCATCTCTAACACCCGAGAGCGATTCATCTTCCTTTTCCCAAGCGACCGTGTCTCATAAACACGGGACTTGTTCCCCTGTAATTGTACCCACCGTGGATACACAAGGAGTTTATTTCAGTGTAATTGTTCCTTTTGTGGATGATGGATCTTTAAGATGGATATTTTCCATGGCGCCACTCTGCTTCGTGCGTCTGGAGCATGGAATTATCAAGATGACGCAATGGGTGAGGATATCGTACGTTTTGGAAGAGTGATGTTTTAATGATCTGGCCCATGATTTGAGCAGTACTTGCTTTGTTTAAAGACGGGAGGGCTACTGAAGTAGAAGAATCTCAGTTTTTTTTATCGTTTCCAAGGTGTGCAACGCCTATTCTATTTTTCAGTATTTGACAACTGTTTTAAAGAACCGCAAAGGGATCGTGGAAAACTTTTATTTAACGGAAATTTACAAACTTTGATGAAGGACAACTGAGTTACGTGCTTTTGGTGAGGTGTGGCGAAAGTCAAAGACTTTTGCGAGGAAAATTTCGTCGAGTGGACAACCTACTAACAGAAAATGTTTTATTACACAAGCCTGACACATTAAAACATTTGCCCTATAGTAAATTATTTATTTTAAAATAAATGCCAGGATGCAATGGCGGTTACCTCGGCTTAGGCCGCCGTCACACGGAGACCAAATGGTAACGCTTCGTCATAATTATCTACAGTCAGCGGCACCACTCGGTCTATCTAGCGCCACGAAACCGTCAGATTTCAGCCTTTGTTTGGGACCATTTAGTTAAACTAAGGCCGAAATCTGATTGTTTCGTGGCCCTGGACAGACCGACTGGTGACGCTGACTGTAAATGATTTTGATGAAACGTTACCATTTGGTCTCCGTGTGACGCGGCCTTGAAAAATTTCGGGATCCCGAGTGGTACATTTTGGGAAAATCTTGCTTCTCTCCAAGGAAAGAAACATCGAGTTACAATGCAGGGCTTCGAATCAATGTATTTTTACGTGGAAGAAAAGTGTTTTTATCAATATCCTTCTGGGTTGTTGTTATTGAATACCATGGAAGAAAAAGGATTTGGGCCTTGACCAGAGAGAAATGAATCAGTGTATCTATGCAACTGTGAATGTTTGTTAGGTTGGTTGCTCGGTTGTCACCGTCCAAGCTCAGCTTTCAGTAATAACATGAGGCTAAATCCAGTGCCCAGCTCCCAGTATTATGCGAGGTAGAGCAAATTTAGAAATTCCAAAGAGGTGGATCGACCAATTCAAATGAGATCTTTTACAAATACTCAATTACTGAGGAATATTTTCTAAGCCTTCCTGAGTTTATTAGTTACTAATCCCAACGGATCACGGATGGTTTTGTATATACATAAACATCTTAAGCTCAATCCCAAAAACGTAATTTATCATAACATCAGTTAAATTTAGTGGTACATAATAATATTTGTGCAAAAATAGAAGTGGACTATGTTCAGTAGCAGTATGTTGAAATGCCTATGTAGGCGAGATTGCTTAGTTCACGCTATTTAACACCGTACCAGGTAATTTTTCGTGTTCTTTTTGCGTTTCTCGTTTTCTTTTGATTTTTTGTAAGAGAAACATTGGCATTTTAATTTTTGAAATGTCAATGTTCGTTTAGTCATACGTGGTATAAACTGAAAACGTGTTTAATATAGAGAAGAAATAGTAAAAACAAATATCAATATGAATTAATAAATAAAAACATCCATTTTAATAAATTATAATAAAATGAAATTAAATAAATTGCTTTGATGAAATAAACATGTAAATCGACAATCGATATTCATACACCGGCGAGCCAAATTTCGACCACTCCCGCGAACACAAACTTGAACACACTCTTTCTCCCTAAAAATAGGGTAAAAAAGGGGTAGTTTTGGAAGCGCTCTAACTTTTGAAAGAATGCGTCTATCGACTTCAAATTACTCTCAAATGAAAGAGCGAAACATTCCCTATTTTCCATATCGAACACACGGCCATGACCCTAACGAGTGGCCTAAATTTGGCACGCCGGTTATTCATACCTAAAGATTTACCTCCTAGAGATTTATCACTTCTAGAGGACAATGCTTTCTTTTATTGTTCATGACTTTTCATTAGTTTTTGCAGCTTCATAGTATAATTTCATTTCATTTCATAGTATAATATAATTAGTGAACTTATTGATGAGTTTGAACAATAAAAAGTTGTTAACATTAGTCAAGGCTTAAATATTGTTTTTTGCTTGCATATTCTGTCTTCACGCGTACCAGTTTATTCGCAAAAATAAATCAATAAGTGAGAAACCCTTGCAGCGATAATTAGCTCTAGATAAATCAGCACTAATTAACTCCGTCGTGGAATGAAACACTCATTAATACAGCGTTAGTTGATTCAGCGCTAAATTTTATTAGCAACGAAAATCAACACTTTTTGACTCAGAGTTTTAGCTCATTAACTCGGTTGATTCAGCATCACTTAATTTATCACTAATCAATTCAGCATTAGTTGATTTATCACTAATTAATTCAGCATTTGGTAATTCAGCACTAAGTAATTCAACATTAGTTAATTCATCACTAATTAATTCAGCATCAGTTAATTCGGCACTAATTAATCCATCTTGAGATAACTCAATGCAATTAGACCGGCAGGCCGCAGCCAAGACGGTTCTAGAAACGGTTTGTGAAAAGTACAGAAATTTCTTGAGATTCCTTCCCGACTCGCGCGCCGTCAAAACACAAAAGTTCATTAACTTCATTCACTTGTAACTTTCGAAATAATGCACCTATCGAGTTCAAATTACTCTCAAAAAAAAAGAATGAAACATTATTAAAAGAAAATAGTATATGCCAAATTTCCTTAGCATTTACAGACAACAGGGAGCAAAATTTCCGTAACCCCTAATGAAAAGCATATTTTTTTTTGAGCCTCATTTTGTCTCGACTCTAATTTTAGAACTATTGCACCTAAAAACTTCAAATTAGTTCCAATTTCAACATCGAGTCATTCTACATGCTAGAATGTAAGACAAAACTCTCCTACGCTTTTTGGGACGACAGGGAGCAAAGTTCCCGTAACCTCTCAATGGTAGGCAGATTTTTCCGATGAGCCTCATTTCCTCTGTACAAATATAAGGATAAACAACAAAAATGAAACTTAAAACGTCCCTTTGCTACATCTAAAATAACAGTCGAGCTAAGTGTAACCGTATAAAAATACCTGAAGAAAAAATAAGTAAAAGGGAAATAAGTCTTCGAAAAGCGGAAAAATGAACTAGGTTTTAGTTTTCTAACGGAAATTTGAAGGGAAATCAAGTTACAGTCTAGAAACAACAACAAAAACCATCTCGGGCTTCACATCCTATTGGTATTCTCTTCAACATGATACGTACATGGGTATATGGGGCAAATTGAAGATACTGTGAAATCACATTTGAGCAGCAAATATGCACAAAATTTTTGCACTTAGAAGTAAATGGAACAGTGGCCTATTGTGCTAATTTTATTAACTGATATTTAGAGTTATTTCCGATTTTAAGTTCAGTGTTTACATTGCGCAGAGAGAGAAAGAAAATAAAAAAACGCATATTTCCCCAATACGAAGAATACAGGAGTACAAACAAAACGAGGAGTGAGCCCTGTCAGGGGTTCATTATGTCAATAAGAGACTACGAAGAAATATATTATCTGGAATATTTCATGCTTGGTAAGATGATTGAATACTCTTAAACACTACATGAAAAAGAATGCCATGGAAGTCCTCCAATATAAGTGAACAAAATGAAAGAAGAAAAGACACGAATACGCTGAATCCTAACTCGACTGAAACACCTGCGTAAATTATTTCAAAATAGTGAGACAACGTTATCCAAAAATAATGTATAAGAAATATAGCACTACACTCGCATCTAGGAACAGATAGACTAATGTACACACAAAAAATGAATGTCAAAAATTGTTCATGTGCGGAGGGTTTATATAAAAACAGAAAATAGAAAATAAAAATGATAATAAAAACTAATTTCGTCCTCCTACATAGAGCTGACGGCTAGCATTGTACAACAATCCTTTTCATGTCTTTGACTCCGATGAAGTCTTTGCGCCAGTACTATTAGCGCAAGTGAGAAATATCGTAAAAAATTTTTGTCTTGTTATAATGAATATTATATTCTTTCCGAGCTCACCACTTGGCTTACTAGATGATGCGTCAGTGTGAAAAATTGTCCCAAATCCCGACTGTCGACCTCATAGTTCTAGACGCAAAATATATCAAATCTGCCTATTTTACTTCTAACATCAATCTCTCACGCTCGGATCACTAGTTCCTATGTTTTTATGCTCATATTTCAATACGAGTACGCACTAACGAGAGGGATTTCAGCAATGCGTCACATGAGTTACGTTCTTATAGTCACTTGTATTTAAATGCATTACCAAAATCCGACAACCGCGACTAAGAGGAATGCATTTTTTTCGTGCTTCTCTCCGAATCATGTTTCGACAATTATCATGGGTATTACAATAATCATGTATGAATAGCAATAAAGGATCTCAAGGCTAAGGTAATTGAATGCGTTTTTCGCTTTTATTTCTATACATGTGCACACTAACGAGAGTGTTTTTCAACTAAGCGTTGCGAGGATTATGTTTTCTTAGTTTCCTTTCATTTTATTGCACTGTCGAAATTAGAATATGTAACGAAAGGAACTCATTTTGTTGTGCTTTTCTGTCAGTCACTTTTTGCTTTGACATTTTACATGGGTATTACGATACCGAAATGTTATTATCAACTAAGATATGGATGTTAAGATATTTTAAATACGAATGTTAAACATCTCATGTTTGACCTCTTTTGAAAATAAACTGTTTTTCTTTCTTCTCTTTCTGTGTTGCTCATTGTAGTCGACAGAAATATTCAAGAAAAATATTAGAAGTTTTTAGGTAGGGTAAAGAAGAGATATTTCCTAATTGTCTAACAGAAATGTAAGGTAAATCAAGTTACCGTTTGAGAGCAACAACAATTTAAACAATTTAAACAATTTAAACAATTTATTTACCACAGGTGATAAAGAGGTAGAAAGTTTCTTAAGTCTAGTACAATGGTCAAATTTGAGTTTAGCTACCTGTGGGCCCGAATAAGTTCAGCGACTTCTGGGGCATCCTACCATTAACGTTATTTTAAGTCGTACAATAATGCGCTAATAATGATGAGAACAATGTTTAACCTAAAATCACTTAACCTAGTT
>JACJUY010004623.1:4477-22405 GCA_014220935.1 Platorchestia sp. MABIK | reverse complement strand
AGTGTACCGGCATCAGGGTTGTGGTACAGTGTTCAGGCATCAGGGTTGTGGTACAGTGTACCGGCATCAGGGTTGTGGTACAGTGTACCGGCATCAGGGTTGTGGTACAGTGTACCGGCATCAGGGTTGTTGTACAGTGCCGAAACACAAAAACCTTCAGAAAGATTACTACGCTATATGAGAAGACGAGCACCTCGGTAACATTCGATGCAATAACATTGATAATATTTAGTTTTAACATTTGCACTGTACTTAGTTTAGCAGCTGAAGTTCGATTTTTCAAAATGACATTACAATTTCTCTGCGGCCTCCCGGCCTTTGCGCTCGTCGGCCAAAGTTTATGAGCTCTTCCAGTGCACCGCGAGGAAAAACGTAATTTAGTCAGCAAAATTGCGCCACAACAGTTAAAAATGTGTGATGAAATCATTTGCTAACAATTGTACAGTAAACATTTATGAGCGCAACATAAATATTTACCGCACATTCCTGTATGTTACGACACTTACATAACTACATGAGAGCAAAATGCTGTAGCCTCTTTGTACTCTGAATGTGTTTGTCTGTGTAGTATACACAGACAGACACACCAGACACATACACACTACACACACGTAAACGACTGTAAGTACGCTTGTGCAGGTCACACTGCACACTACTCTCACACACACACCACTCACACAACACAAAACAAATACACAAACAAACATTCCTACACTCTCACGGTCGTAAGCAAGCTTGTGTAATACATACAACACAACACTCACATGCCTGTGCATGTTCTTCGAAACAAGCACATACAAACACACACGCACTGCAAAATCAACAGACACACAACACAACTATCACATGCAACAAATTCAATTCATGAAGTCTTGGCCTACAATAAATTGGTCACTCAAGCTTGGGTGAGCAGGAACAAGGTGCGAGGATATCTTCCGCTACAATGACACCACGCTGGTGTAGAACAGTCCTCTCGTAAAAGTTTTGCTATAATTTCAACGAAAATACCTATTTTCAGCCAAGAGAAAAAACGCTCGTACCACAATTATCAACGTTAAAACCGTTTCACGTGATACAGCATTTGAGCCAACATAAACACACACGACTTTATAAAGCTCGGGAAGTAACATCTTTGGTGGCCTTAATCGCATTAGAATCAAAAGGCTGTAGAAAAAGGCCCTGGAAGAAACAGAAAAAAACAGCAAGTCATCAATTACTTACTGGTATTGCCATAATGAATACCAATGTTTTGTAAAATTGCTCGCTCAAAATAAATACAGAAACAGCCACGCACAAACGCCCAGGCGCACGCACAAACACCCAGACGCACGCACAAACACCCAGGCGCACGCACAAACACCCAGGCGCATGCACAAACACCCAGGCGCACGCAAAATACTACCGTGTTTAAATATAAATAATGTTATGACAGAATTGGAGAATGACAACACCTAAGTCTCTAGGTTGTGCGGTATAGGAACATACGAGTATAGGAACATACGAGTGTAGGAACATACGAGTATAGGAACATGCGAGTATAGGAACATGCGAGTATAGGAACATACGAGTATAGGAACATGCGAGTATAGGAACATGCGAGTATAGGAAAATGCGAGTATAGGAACGTGCGAGTATAGGAACATGCGAGTGTAGGAACATGCGAGTGTAGGAACATGCGAGTAACTTCACAAATTAAATTTTCATCTTATAAAGGTTCTCACACGCGACACAAAGGCTGTAATGCATGTTCTCACTTTTAGCAAGAGAACAGTTTTTCTCTATCACCTATCACCAATTTTTAATCATTATCCCAATTCTAATAGCTAAAGAACAACTGAGTATAATTTTTAGCTGCATGAACACAATTGCATTAAAATCTAGAAGAGGAATACGTTTATTTCATCGCGCCAGGTTTCGGTTGCTCTCAAATATTGCTCCCAAAGAAGATAAATTCTCTACGGTCGTGAAAATCAAAACGGATCACAGAACAAAACCCACCCTAAAACAACTTATACAACACATTCCACAAAACAGCACACACAACGAAACATCAACACAGCAATAAAAAACACAGTAACAAAATATCTACACAGAACCAATACAAAAACCACACAATAATCCAACACAGGAACAAAACAACACATAACACGCAATGACACATCAACATAGTAACAAAAAACTTACAATAACACAACAAAACAACAAACACGCAATAACACAACACAGCAACAAAACAACAAACACGCAATAACACAACACAGCAACAAAACAACAAACACACAATAACACAACACAGCAACAAAACAACAAACACACAATAACACAACACAGCAACAAAACAACAAACACACAATAACACAACAAAGTAACAAAACAACAAAAATATATTAACATGACATATAGCGACAAAACAAGACACAACAAACATCAATATAGCAACAGAACATGACACAACACACAATAACACAGCACACAACACACGCGGCCGGATGTCGCTTTCTCCCGCCAGTGACGCAACAGCTCCACACGCCGCACAAGACCCACTCAGCGTGTGCAGCGCCACGCCCTTCGTTACGCACCTCCTGAAGGAGGAGCTGCAGGGGTGCACATAGGGCGCGGTGGCATCAAGGTGCTGGTGTAGGAATTTTTTGCCGATTTTTGTTCTCAGAATATAAAGCATGGTTGAATTTATGAGCATTACGCGACAGCAAGCAAGTCGGTTGCTTCTGATCTGTTGCTTATATCGCTATTTTTGTAGCACTTTTTAATATCACCATTTCATACATCGATATTTTTGGGAAATGCTTTTCGTAAAATGGATACGCGTTCCCCAACACAGAGGGAAAATTTTAAATTCATCTTTGTGGCATTACTGAAGGTAATGTGTTCAATTTTAACTCGTGCTATTATTGAACACAGGGTGTTGAACCTTGCTTTACGTTATTACTGTAATCAGGGTGTTGAATTGTGCCCTTTATTGGATGACAACAATTGAAAAGTAAGCATAAACAAATAGCCCCAATTTTACATAATCCATCTAACGTTAATCCTTCAGTTTTGAATTAGTCCATCCCGCACTGACCTTTTAGTTCTGTGTTATGTCATCCTGCATTTTTCTTTCAGTTCTCCATTATTACATCCAGCGTTAGTGATTCAGATTTGCCTTAATCCATCCCACCTTAATGATTTAGTCCCGCATTAATTCATCCCAATATTCCTGCGTTGATCGCTAATCCTCTAGTTTTGCACTAATCCTCATCCGAGACCAAAAAATTCTAAGACATGCTCTTTCTCTCATACTTTCGGGTGCACATTTATGAGAGGATGCGTACGCGCAGAAGCAGGAGGGTAACAGTAAAGTGACCCTCAATAACAATTCAATGGCACCAACGGAAGCAGGAGAATAACAACAAAGTTACCCGCAAAAACAATTCGGTGACACCAACAAAAACAGGAGAATAACAACAAAGTTACCCGCAATAACAGTTCGGTGGCACCAACAAAAACAGGAGTATAACAACAAAGTTACCCGCAATAACAATTCGGTGGCATCAACAAAAATAGGAGAATAACAACAAAGTTACCCGCAATAACAATTCGGTGGCACCCACAAAAATACCCGACAAAATCCGTTCCCATCCGGGACACAAGGTGTCTACGCAACAAAAATAGCACTTGGCGTTATTCATCAGCTTCGTGAACGTGGCGCCTGGGGCTTGGGATTTCCTTGGGATCAGCTGCTAACTTAAAGCGACTGATGAGAAACTCAAAGAAAGATGAATAGGAAAATGCACCTAAGATTTATGTGGGTCTTTACACAGCGTCAAGGTCAGCAACATTCATTTCAGATGTTGTCAGCTCCTGCTGACTTTGTGGATCAGGTCACATGATGCAGATACGTTACTGACGACCTATATACTATTGTTTGAAGTTTGTTAAAAGTTGGGATGCAGAAATACGAATACCTGAAGTAAAAGGTGAAGATTGGGGTAAAATGCCCAGATCTGCTTGAAATGCCAAGATCTAAGCAAAACATCAAATTCTGGAGAAAAATGCCAAATTTGAGAGAAAAAGCAAAATTTGGGTAAAATAGCCATGCATAATAGCCGAGTAAGTGTGCGTAAACCAATAAAAACGTTTTCTGTGTATTTTATAAATGTATATGTAATGGAAATATCTTCAGATAAAAAAGTGACAATTGAAAGATTAAAAATTATTTATGGAATATTTCTGAACAAAAAATTGAAGTCACCTTCTCACAACTCGCAGGGAGGTAACGATGTGTCTCGCAGGGAGATAACGATGTGTCTCGCAGGGAGATAACGATGTGTCTCGCAGGGAGATAACGATGTGTCTAGCAGGGATATAACGATGTGTCTCGCAGGGAGATAACGATGTGTCTCGCAGGGAGATAACGATGTGTCTAGCAGGGATATAACGATGTGTCTCGCAGGGAGATAACGATATGTTTCGGTTGGAGAAATAGAAAAAATGCGAAACTTTTCACATCGATAATTAGTTTAAAAAAATCCAGAATATCTTTTGTTCTGAAGTCACTCGAACAGGATAGTTAGATATATGATTACTCGCACACATGACTTGATTTGTTGTTCTCAGTATTGATACTGAATAATGATCATTTCAACACTCTCCTTAAAGCATTTTGACATTTTTTATGCTTCATAAAGTTTGTCATCTTACGTCGAATATTCAAAAATTAATATTTTGTATTTTAAATGTTCAAGTTTGGTACTCCTAATATTTTTCTTTCCCATTACATACGTTTAATATTCACTAATGAGTGTGTTTATACCTATATTCCCTATATTGGGACTTTTAATTTATTAATTTTTCAATATTGGAGGTTTGAATACTTATTGTTCAATTAACATTTGTTTTAATAATTCAAAATTCAATTTCGTGTATTCAAGACTTTTATTTATCAAAAATGATACTTTGAACGTGCTTAACACTTAAAAATGGTAGTCGTAATATATTTATTCCTCAATACTGCTAATTTTAATACATTTACCACTCAAAAATAGTAATCCTAATACTTTTATCGTTCAATAATGTGAGTGGTAACACCCATATTCCTAACAATGGACATTTAAGCGATCTCACTGCACTATGACGGTAGTTTCATTTCCCACCAAACTCAAGCAACACAAACCTAAGTGTGTGTCTGGCAGAACTGTCGCTACTGACCTCTCTCTTTCTTGCTCTCTCTCTTTCTTTCTAATGTTTTTTATACATGTAAAACGGTATTTTTCAGCAATGGATTGATGTATTTTATAATATAATCTAAACTTTGGTTCATAAAACTTAATAAACTAACTTAAACTTAATAAACTAACCTAAAACTTAATAGTACTACTAAAACTAAATATATGTTCAATCAAACGTGTTATTATACTAATCGAGAGGAATTTATAACATAGTTTTCTTTACCATAAGTAAACGTTAATTTCCCATAATCAAATTTAATTTTTATCGAACGTCATTTCCAAGAACCAAATTTTATGAAGAGCTTAGTTTTATAGTTTTAACCATACATTAAATAATCACACTTCTCCATGAATTAGGTAAAAATAATGTTACCTTCTGTCCTATAATATTACGCGAGAAAAATACTTTTCAACCATACTGTTTTCGTCTAGGAATTATGAAAACCACTTGTACCTTAACTAATTAATGTCCGAACTTACACCATAGAAAAAATAATATTACTTTTTTGAAATAATTTTAAATCTATAATTTGAAAAACTTTCTTGCGGTTAGGAGAGCTTGAACTAACTCATAACCTAATTTAAGAGGATAAAAAATCAATTTCAAATAACAAATAGTGAAGTTTACATTCACATCATGATCAACCTACGAACCAATCTCTAGTGCTTCATTAGTCACGACGAGCGGTGCTGCTATCAGGCCTCACTGATGTTTATTGTTTTTCTCGTTCAATTTCTCAGTAATATTTGAAACGAACGGTGGAATTTGTCGTTCAACAACTACACCCGCGGTAAAGCTAGAAATGAAAATCTTCACCCGCGGTGAGGCTAAAAATGAAAATCTGTCCCCGCGATGAATCTAGAAATGAAAAACTGATGCTGCGTTGAACCTAGAAATGAAAATGTACACCCGCAGTTGACCTAGAACGAAGAACTATACCCACTGTGTACCTAGAAATGAAGAACTATAACCGCGGTGAATCTGTAAATGAAGAACTATACCCGCGATGAATCTGGAAATAATTAAATATGCACCGCTAGCCAAAGGAACCTGAGTACCTCTTCCTGAAGACGACCCCGGCAAGTCCTGAGCTGCGGCGAAGGTCGGCAGTCGGCACCCGCAAATAAGATCGCTGCGAGCGACCGCAACGCGCAGACGCGGCCCGGAGGCCGTAGATGGCGGGTGTAACGTCGTAACTGGTGCTTGAGTGTCACTGCGAGTCAGGAACCTAAGCTTGAAAATTGAATGAACGACTTTAGTGGTCAGGCTTGTTACCATCGTGTTTCTCTCAAGCTAGAGCAGATAAAAGTGCTTTGTTGTTTGCGGATTTTGCGCTGTAGAACTCACGAATGCCCTGTTCAGATCCAAGTTTTTTCAACGAGGTCTTAAGGCTTATTTTCATTTGGGTCTTGAAGAGATTTTATTTTCAAGCTGCAAAGTTCTTTGTTTTTTGCGCTCTCAATTTCTCAAACCCTTAGGACTTTTAATACCTGGACATCTAACTCGTCGAGTTCTCCATTCATTAGTTGCTCAGTCTTAAGCTCTCTAAATATTCAAATTTATAGCTCATTATATCCTTGTGTTTTTATTTAGAGTCTCCCTATTTATGCTCTAGAATGCTTACTTCCATCGGAAACGAGGCCTTATAGTTGTTTGATGCGTTTTTGACCTGCATTTTTGGTAATTCTGAGCCGCGTTGACTAGTCAATAAGAAAAGAGAATTTCTCGCACTCTGACGTGTCTGTGTGTAAACAGTGGTCCTGTTTGAGATTTTTCCTTGTTATTCCGTTATAACTAACAGTGCCATTACAACCACCGCCATTATTACGACAGCCATTATTACTACCACCATTACAACCGCCGTCATTACAACCATCATCATTAGACTGGCACTGGCATCAGGCTGTCACCGACATCACATTGGCGAAAAAACGGCCACTTGGCAGTTAACTTAAAACAATGAATTGGGGGTAGAAATTTGGCAAGAAATGGAATTAATTTCAGCGGCTTATAAAAGTGGATCATGAAATCTACGCGGACGATGAGAGCTGAAATCTTACGAAAAGGAAACCTGAGAAACATTACTCAGCAATTATCTCAAGTAATATTTCCATAATACATGTTTTCTAATTTATTTCGCGTTCAGGTTGCTCACTAGTAATACTTGATACTGAGCAAGTGTAATTATTTAATTTTCATATCCGTTTGCGCTCTGACTGCTTTGGGAAAATGCATTTATCTTGAACACATCCGGTGGGGACGCGTGAGTGAAATTTCGAAGTCAAGTTGACTCCCTTAAATAAATTGTTTGTGTTTTGTAGTTCGCCGCAGTTCGCTGGTTCACAAGTACCACCACATACTTGCAAGTCCTGTGAACTTCGTTATTTACTGCTGAGCTTAGAGATTAAAGGGAGGTCTTATCCAACATTTGAGTGAATTTAAAATTAGCTTCTGTAATAGGAAATCCTGTCTGGATTTAACTGAACTGCGAAGTACTACAAATTTGTCTTCGTTTCATTTCTTAGATGTTGATTGATTTTTTACAAGTCGAGCATTTGAATTCACAGTTAGTATTAAAAGTGAAATTGGAAATATTATTGAAACTGAAGATAAAAAATGTGTTTGTAAGTATGAAGAAAATAGGCTCAGTGAGCGAGGAATTAGAAAAAATTCAGGCAACTAGAAGCTAAAATACCTCTGTGCTCCTTTAATATTATGTAATAAATTTATTTTCATAATGGCTTCATTTTCTCGTTAAAATGGAGCTCTTTCAGGTTCCTTCCGTAGCTTGGCTTGCAAAAATGATTTATCAGAGGTTTATTGAACTGTCGCTCATGCTGAGACCTACTAATTAACTGCAATGTCTTTCATGAATTAAAATAACCTTCCTTTGAAAATAATGTGAATATGTTTTGAAATTTCGAACGATATTTTAAAGAAATTTCTTTTCAAGTGACCATGCTTTGATATCGCAAAATTTTTTTTGGAACGTCCATGTTTGACGGATCGGAAATTCACGTCCCCCCGTAAATAATTAGAATTCCATTTCTTATTTTACACCATTTTTTAAACTTAAAAATTTATTTGATTGACTTTAAATTGTTGCATTGCATTTTCTCACGCCAAAAAATATTTTGCCAAACATTTTTGTTTTTCTAACTTTCCACAAACACAGGGCATCGTTTCAGTAATATCTGCACTCGATATCAATCTCAACAAATTGGAATAAATGATGCAAATTATAACAATATTCCTCTGTCATTTTGTTCATTGAGCATGATTTACAGAGAGAGTTTAACCCACTTATTCCTTTCCATTTTTAGAAACCAGAGCCCGTTGTCTGTCGCGCACCAATAGGCAGATGACGTTGCAGTTTTCTGACGTAGAAAAAACCAAGATTTTCTTCCCAAAGTCAGCGAGATCGTGCGATAAATATCTTTTCCAAATTTACAATTTAAATTTGGATTTACAGAGCACCTGCTACTGTGTTGCATTGTTCGGAGTGTTAGAAACTAACTCGGCATTAAATATCTTTACGAGCCCAAGAATGATTTTCAGCAAGTGTTGAGTAGAGCTTGAGACAAACGTGCGAGAAAGAGCACTTAGCGTAGGATCAACTCATCATGGCCAGGAAAGTTTGGGTGCGGGCGACGGCGCTTTGCGCTTTTCTCATGCTGATCGAAGCAAAGAAAAAAGGGGAGGATGCATTCGAGAACGGTAAGCTCACTTCAGGGCAGGTGTTTAATGACCACAAGTACCACCACATTTTGGTTGAGAATGAGGAAGACAAACCGAAAGCAGCAGAGCTTTCGTCTCACCGTAGGGGAGGAGATCGGCGGTTCCAAGATGACGAGGATTTGACGTCCGGTCAGTTCAGCTGGTTCACGTCGTCCAGAGGTGGGTGTGTTGCAGTGTGTTGGTGTGTGTGTGTATTGGTGTGTAGGTGTAGGTACCCATCATTCAAAGGTGGGTGTGTTGGTGTGTGGGGGTGAGTTGGGGGTGTAGGTGTGGGGCATAGGTACCCATCATTCAGAAGTGGGTGTGTTTGAGTACGTTGGGTGTGTTGGGTGTGTTGGTGTGTAGGTGTGGGTACCCGTCGTTCAGAGGTGGGTGGTGAGTGTGCCATCTGATGCTAATGATTTTTCAAAACTGTCTGCCGTATTAAAATTACTCACGCATATGACTTCAAGAAAGACACAATTGTACGGGACCAAACGTATTGGCTTAGTTTTAATATACAAATTAAAAGTTATTCCACGATTTTTTAAAAGTACATACCCGACCAACGTCAGGTAAATACATAAATACATAAATACACGACAGTTCTTATTGTTTTAGAATACATTTTCGCCGCCAAAGAACCACGCCTGTGATCATGAATAAAAGTTGACGCCTCGTAGCATCCGACCTGACTTCCTCCTCCAAACGTCCTAATATCTGCACACGTCAGCAAAACTGCTATTCGCGAGTCCACCACGGTGTGTAGTTGGAGTGCAGTTGTTGTGTTATTGCGAATTTTTAGCATGAAATTCCTCGCGGTTTCTCGAGCAGCCGCGGTAGAGTCTGATTCCCTTCGCCTCACACAACCTTGAGTTTAATCCTACAAGAAAACGAGCCCACTCTACACAAACGCGCTGTTGGTTGGCCCCTCTCAAGAAATGACGTGCGGATGCGCACTTCAATCGCGGATTTTCGTCATAAACTCTGAACACGGACGGACGCTCGCACGCGCGCTGTCCGCAAACCGCCGGAAATCGGGCATTACCTTAGCTTCAATGAGCCAATTACGCGTATACCGTAGGTTGTTTTTACTCATTTCGGTGCTCTGAAGATGCCTTACTGAAGTACAAAGTCATGCGAATGTTCCACTGCACTGCAGGCTTCTTATGCACCTTTGCGCTTTTTCCGGTTTCTTGACTTCGTGTTGACGTTTTTGTTCAGAATTAATATTAAATACACCAGTGTTTTACTGTAGTTCAAGTAACCACGTCCCATAGCTCACTTCAGAAGTAAATGTTTAATGTACGAATGTTTAATGTTTGATTAATCATGCTTACATCAGCAATGTTTATTTTTGCTACAAAAGAGAAGTATGAAGAATACGTAGTCTAAGTGTCATTTCCGCTTCAGTATATTTGAATTTATTCTCTAACTAAATAAAATTGACGATATTCATTAATATGAAGGGGTGTTAGGACGATATTCATACGTATGAATTACCCTAAATTAAGTAATGTGAAATTTTTATTTTATTTTAAAACAAATGAAATTTCAAAAATTTGACTCCCGTGGTTTAAGAGCATCAGTTGCTGAATTTACTAGCTGCTTAATTTAGTATAACACACTGCAATTCACATTATATCAACTCACCATTTTATTCACAATTAAACTTCACTGACACCCACGTCATTTTCATTTTCGCCGTATAATCTAGAGTATCGCTAATATTCCCATTTTGCTCACTTTCATTTGTTATTAAATATCCCTGAAATTAAATCTAAACCATGATACGCTGGTACACACCTACGCATGTCTCCCTCTACCTCACATTATCAACAGTTACATGAATGAAAAATTGGGCTTGTCGTAAAATCGTAGGGAAGATTTACGTTCGCTGTTCTCCGTATCGCAGATACGATATGGCCAGACATTACACGCTGCACCGAGCATTTACTTTTGTGGTTTTTACGTACCGCCTCAATGAATGTTGCAATTTTCAAGAGAGAATCTGTTTTTTAAGATTTTACATCTGCGTTTATATAAGGTGAGCTAATAACCTTTAATTTTTTACGAATCCACTGGCATAGGTAAGGATAACTTAGGATGGGTTACAATAGGTTAGTTAGGTAAGGGTAAAGCAAGGATGGGTTAGACTAAGTTTAGAGAAGTTGAAAAATAACCTTGACTTAACCTTTCACAGGTACAAGTAGTTATTATAGAATTCATGTTCTATTGAATCATCCAAGTTGTCTCTCTTTATAATACTAGCTTATTTTCCCTTCATACAGTTTTTCAGTGCTGTGAATTTCTGCAAGCAATCATGTCTTTTTCTGCGTATTCGTATCGAAACATTCTCCTTGTACTCGTAACCTTGACTGTCACAAATGATGTAGGTTCGCCGTGCACGGAGGTTTACTCACTGGCTGTGTAATGCAACATACTCATTCATAGTTCAGGTCATACTATACGCAATACACATGTAGATTTTATATACTCTCAGTCACGCAGTAGATGATGTAGAAAAAGGTTTACAGACCGTGGAAAGTCTACAACTTTCGCTCTTGCAGGCTGACTTGCCTGATTTTTTTGACAGATTCGGCTGCGGGCCGTTGTTTTCTGCCAAAGGCATCCAAATTCAAACTATTTTCAGAATAATTTTTACCAAATTCCACTAAATGACCGTGATTTTGTGTCAAATTTTGCTAAATTATCATTATTTTCCATCAAATTTTAAAAAACCATCATAACATTGTGCCAAATTCTGCAACTCTGTCATCATTTTCAGCCAAGCTCTGTAACATTATCGTTTTTTTCTACTGAAGTTTAAACCAAAATTACGAAGGACGAACCTTCCTTTTTTTAAAACAAAAAATAGAATGAGACTAATCCTACAATGTACCTTCAAAAAGTACTCCGTGAGTGTATGTGACTCTCTCAATGTGCTCAACGCAGCGACTACATGTAGCCGCAATACGTAAATGTTTCCGAAAGATTACACGTAACGCTATTTTGGACGTTATACATCACTTTAGAATTTACTTGCAAATTTTTAATTTTCGCACTTTTTCGAGAACCTAAACGCTGACGGTGACGTATAAGAGCATTCAGAAATTTAGACGTGTCAGAAATGGCTCTTCAAAAATGAAAAAAAATAGTAATAAACATCAACGTGCTGTATTTCGCTCGTTGTTCCGTACACAGCTAAATGTTTAATTTCATATCACCCATATTTTGTGTATACATTTTGCTCGCTGGATGAGGAATATCTCTCACCCCATCATTTCCATTCATTTTCTTTTTAGTGTTTGAGGATTTTTTTAATATGCTTCATGAGAATAAGTTCAATAGAATTTTTACACAAAATCAACATTGTGCTCTGATTTATTTTGTGGAGCTTGTAAAGCAGGAAAAGTAAAGTTATTCTGTTCTTGACGATTTTGTTGCCGAAGCTTGAACACGAACTTGTGAGGCTGGGAAGCGCCACTCTATGATTGGAGCTATTGCATTTGAATTGTGGAGCAAATACCTTCACTTTGGATAACCATAGCCGCACAAGCACCTGAATTGTAGCAACCGCACCCGCACTTGAATGGTTATAACCGCACCCGCATTTGAATTGTAGTAACCGCGCCCGCACATGAATGGTTACAACCGCACCCGCATTTGAATTGTTATAACCGCACCCGCATTTGAATTGTTATAACCGCACCCGCACTTGAATTCCAGTAACCGCACCCCTACTTTGACTGTAGTTACCGCATCCGCCCTCAAATATCTACTGATGTAAATATGGCTCCTTCAATGGTTGCGGTTAGCACTAAATTCTAAGAAGCAACCAATTGGCTCCCCTCATCGATCACAATGCGTCGCTCATTACACCATCTATTGCGGTTGTGCCCTGTCATAAGTCGCTAAATTTGCCCCGTGGAGCAAACGGGCAATGCGGCTCATGACTGATGAAATTCTATTGTTTTTTCGCGATGGGAAAACCGGTGGTGGCTTTGACTTTAAAGCTTACTTCTTGAGTTAAATATGGACATGTTTGACATACCATGTGCTAGTGACGTGCCAAGTGACATGTCATGTGCTAGTGACGTGCCAAGTGACATGTCATGTGCTAGTGACGTGCCAAGTGACATGTCATGTGCTAGTGACGTGCCAAGTGACATGTCATGTGCTAGTGACGTGCCAAGTGACATGTCATGTGCTAGTGCTAGTTACATGTCAAATAACATGCCCTAGTGATAAGTGTATAGCGTGTGGCAGTCGCATGGCTCGGGATGTTTTCTAAATGGCAAAAAATGAATCTTGAGCTGATGACCAAAAAGGTTCTGCGCAATCAAACATCATTGATAAATACATCAGTTGCAGTAGCATCAATATAAATTAGATATGTACGTATAGACAACAAGCATTTGTTGGATCTTGTTTTAAAAGTAATTTTTGGGGTATACTCATGTTGAAATATGAATGTGTCCCAAATCGCATCCACCAAACAGTACGAGGGAATGCTAATTTCTGCATTATTTTAATACTCAGGGTAGCTAGGGAGCTAGATTTTACCCCATCTAACTACCGAAAGCAAAGCGCGACAACCAAGCAAAGCAGCAAGCACCCTCACGCGAGTTTAGCTCGTTTTATAATTATACTAAACAGGTGATGCGTTTAGCAAGGGAAATTTACGGCCGAGTGATCTACATTATGTATATCTATCGAAGTCCGTCTCGGTTACGAACGCACTCGGTAAAATATGTCCGTGGCCCTTGAAGCAGCTCGGTCCTCCGCCTCCATTGGCGCGATAATTACTGCACCTCATCACGTCATCGACAGAAGAGTTCGCACGTCGCGGAATTTTAACGAATCAGTTCCGATAGTAGCGGATATTGTTACCCCTCCCCAGGGTCCCGTCCCGTCCCCTTGAGGAGGCGGGACAGTTCCCCTGAGGGGATGCGATGTCCCCGTCAAGGAGGGCCTTCAAGGGGCAGCAGAGCATAAAGACAGCAAGGCTGAGCTGCGTGAAATGAAGCGTGCATGCTTCCGTGGAGTTTTTTTACATTTGATCCGTGTGCGGAGTTCTTTAATTAATCAAGTTGATGTATTGATTCTTAAATATCAATAGCATGGATACACGGTTTCTGTGCTGCATTACCTCACCATCTGAGCTGAGAGAAATGTAGGTGAGCGGTGCACTGAAACAGGTCAGTATACGTTTTTGTAAATAAATGCTTGGGAAACGATGAACAAAATGCCGCTCACCTGCTTCAAGAGCGATTCAGTCGCAGATATTTAAATTTGGGTTTAAATTAATTTAAAAGGCCTAAATTCAATAACAATTGTTTAATTTTATGTTGAAATTAAGTTATAAGTGTTTGAATTTTCGTTTAAAATCAACCATAAGTATTTAAATGTCTTCGAGCTCAATAATAATAATTATTAATAAGTTGGTATTGGAATTCTGTTATAAATTCTAAAATTTGATTTTCAGTTTACTTTTAAGGGTTCAAATTTGAAATTTTTGTTTGAATTCATTGATAATATTTTACATTTTGATTTGAATTCAGATAGTGTTCAAGTTTAGGTTTAAGCTAGTTTATGTGTCTAAATTTGGGTTAAAATTGAGTTGTGTGTAAATTTGGGTTAAACTTTATCAAAGTGCTTAAATTTTATCGAAAGTGTTTAAATTTCGATTGAATTAAATTGAAAGTGAATATATTTAGTGTAAATTCAATCGAAAAGGTGAAAAAATTTATAATCAAATTTAGTGTTTAAATTTGGGTTGAATTCTGCCAGAAGGGTTTAAATTTTTTTATTAATTTCTGAGACACTCTGTTTAGATTTGATTTGAAAGTTAAACAACTTATTCACTATAAATATCTGCAGTGTTCCAAGAAAAAAAAAACTGAGTTTCATATCTAACCTTCAGCAACGCTAGTATTGTGGGAGAAAAATGCTACAAGGCTTCTTCCGCACTCTGTCAGCAGAGGAGCAACTTTTGCTGTATATCAAGTGAATAACTTGGGGGATTTGTGTCACCAACTCAGATTAGAGAATGATGAGAGTCTAACTTTGACTAATAATAAATTAATTATTAGCAAATTATAGTTTGCTGATAACTATGTTAGAGAAAGTACAGTTTGACACCCTAGGTTTTGCTTTTTTTCATCGGCAGCAAGTTCTTACATATATAGAACTCCAGTGTTAGTTTTTTATTGCCCTGTGTTCATGATAAAAATTTTCGGTTACCGATGCTTAATACTAATATTCGTTCAGTTTTTAGTATTCATAACATCCTTTAAATTTTCAACATTCATAATATTCATTATTAATATGATTTTATTATTCATTTAATATTCATTTAATATTCATTAAATTTTCGCTATTCATCATATCCTCCCTGATTATTTATTTGTCTGCTAATCAGAGTGCATAAGATCTAAAGCTCTTTTGCAAGCTGAAAAGATGTAAGCATCGTAAATTTGGTCCTCAACTGAGAAATTTTGTAATTTCATGGCGTCCAAAATGAAAGCTATTTTGAGTGTATTTTGCTGAGCGATGCGTAACTGAGAGTTTATTTCGTCTGTTTCTAGTCATAAAATGAATTTTTGTTTCTATTTCTGATGAAGTTCATTTCTGTTTCTCGTAGTAAAGCTCATTTCTGCTTCGCATGATGAAGTTCATTTCTATTTCTTCTGATGAAATTTTTTCTATTTCTCGTGATGAAGTTCATTTTTATTTTTCATGAAGAAATTTATTTCTATTTCTAGTGATGAAGTTAATTTCTGTTTCTTGTGATGAAGTTCATTTCTGTTTCTTGTGATGAAGTTCATTTCTGTTTCTTGTGATGAAGTTCATTTCTGTTTCTTGTGATGAAGTTCATTTCTGTTTCTTGTGATGAAGTTCATTTCTGTTTCTCAGCGATGGTAGTCAGTTTGAGCGCAATTTTGTTGTTGAAGATCGATAGCTTCAGCCATTTTGCATTTTAACATGAGTGATTAAAACATGCTTGCGAGCACTACATCAAAATGCTGTGTACTGGAAAAACACATTTCTTCATGTTTAAATCGATGCGCAGTTTTTTCAAGAGACCATTTGGAACTGTACGTTGAGTCATTTACAACACCATTGGACCACATGTTACCGGCACAGCCTCGGTCTGAATGCCACCGGCCAGATCCGCTCGACGCCGCCGACAAAAAATATCTTCCCAAGGAAGTCTTCGCTCAGGCGGGGCAAAAACTCGAGGCAAGACAATCGCCTCCCTCACAAAAATGAATCCTGGGAAAAATGATATTCTTAAACCCTCGATTTGCGTTACGGAATTGCAATTTACGCTCGGAATTGCGATTTGTCTTCCATTAGGAGTAATTGCGAAGTGATTCCATATTGCCTCGTTCTTTAGAAATTCACTCAGGAGCCAGTCAGATGCAAAGTTGGAGTATTTTCCTTATATGAGCTGGTCAAGGATTGAAGTTGTATTGGAAGTCTGGTAAGTTTAAAGAATAATTTGAGCGGTGATAACGTCGCTTAGAAACTAATATTGGCGATGAAAAGGCTGACTGACTGTGGCGATATTGAAATCAAGCATCGAATTAATTCGAAACTCAATATTAGAAGTAAGGTTCCTTCGTCTCAATGGAGGAATGAATTATTCATTGTGAATTTCTTTTTACCCATTTGTAAAGTTAATCATAAACTTTCAGTCAACGTTTAGAGCTCAGTTAACTACAATGAAAAAGCAAACGTTACAGGAAGCATTTTTCGTCCGCAAATTAATTATTTGAATTTGCCCTGCTCTCCTTATTTACTTTCCTGACCTAACAATGATTCTGTTAATAATTCTCTGACGTAATAATGATTTTGTCGTAAATTTTCTGATATTACAAGGATTGTATCTTTAACTCTCAGATATTCAGAGAGGTTTTATCGATAGTGGTTCTATTGCCAATTCACTCATTTACTTATAATTTTCTTTACTCATCTCTGACTTGTGAATAATTTGACTTTAATGTTCATTTAACCGAAAACGATTCATTACTAACGCGGGAAAGATTTTCTGTATCTTATCGACGTGAATTAAAGACAAATAATTTTATTTTATTAAAAGTTTTCAGACCATACAACGATTACAATAATGTGATATAGTTAGTTATTAATATTTCTACTCATCATAATTATGAGAATATTATTTCATTCATCCCAATGTGTTAAATTATTGGTATCATCCATAGCAACGAGTTAAATTATTGGCAACTTTTGTAAAAATAAGCTAGACGATTGATCTAAATCAAAACAATAATGAAAAAGATATTCATTTTGAACTGAAAAGGTTTTCATTTGTAAAATGCTCTGGATTTATCATTGACATCAAGATTTGATCTGATGCAGCATTATGCGTCGGATACTGTATGAGTCGACGTATGAGTCTTTCTGAGAATTGTATCACCCAGACATCAGTGATCGCTGGATTACGTCTTTCAAAAGACTTGGATTGAGTCGCTTGATCTGAAGTTCTTACCACGGATAATTCAATCTGAAATTCTTAAAATTGATAGATTAAGTTAAAATTATTGAAGAAATAATTTTTCTATAATCATCACCCCTTCAACTTGTTCAATTCTGGTGCGAAACTGAAGAACATTTCATGTCACAAAAGCCCATCTTCCTTGATTCTTCTTTTGTTATGTAAATTTGTAAGCGTTCAACTAATTTAGGTGTTCTAAGATCGTCCAACTCACCACGCCATGATTGTGTGGCTCTACACAATTTTATCTAATTTGATGATGTCACGACTTGTTTTGTACATTTAAATAATATAGTTTGATTGAAACAAAGCTCACCCATTGATTGGAGGCTGCCACTCATTGTTCGAAGGTTGTCACCATTGTTCGAAGGTTGTCACCCATTGTTCGAAGGTTGCCACCCATGTTTTGGAGGTTGTCACCCATTGTTTGGAGGTTGTCACCCATTGTTTGGAGGTTG
>JACJUY010004622.1:34552-69195 GCA_014220935.1 Platorchestia sp. MABIK | reverse complement strand
CCTACCCCACAAAACACAGAATTTAAGGACACTCAAGTTAGAGGCGCGATGTTCATTGCAGAGTTGCCAAACTGGCTTTTCCTAGCCAAGTTACTAACAATAAGGAACTGAACTAGGAACTAAGTCACTCTGCATGAAAGACATCTACGCCGCTATGAGGTAAAATTATCACTTAATCCACTCTGCCAGTTATGACCTCTGATTCGTGGGTTAGGACACTCTGCATATTTGCCCTCCAATCAACCAGTAGCATATTTACCTACCAGACCTGTAAGACTCTCCACATTACTAGAATCTAGCGAATGCTCATGCACATGTATTGTGTACGATACATAGATTAAATAAATAACACTTATCACGTGTAGCCAATCTTTAGTCATTTTTTATCTTGCTTAGTAAGATTGTTGAAAGAAGCTTCCAACAAATAAGTTTGAACTAAATTGTAAAGTTTGGTGAACTGAAGCTATTATACGATCTTCACATGGTAATAATATTATTGGTTAGCTTTTGTTACAAGTGATTGTTGTTACTGTAACAGATTACTAACATGATTAGGAGATCTTAGCCAAGGTGGTTTGAATTAGTTCTACATTTGAAATTTCCCTTAGTAGAAGCTCTGGAAATTTAACAAATATCATGCTTCTATCATTGAGAGCATAATTATTCTCAAACATCTGATATCAAAAAACAAGAAGCTCCATGTGGGACAAAAAAACTAAAACAGAGAGATAGAACTAAAACCGAGAGAGACAGAAAGCTGAAATTTCAACAAAAACATTTAGTAATAGTTTACCAATAATATTTTCTGCAGTGAAGCAAAACATTTCGAAAAGCTCGGAACATCATCGGAAGATATATTTTAAGAAAATATCATTACTTCTTTAGAATTACAATTTACTACTCCTAGACATACTTTTCGATCCCTACCACCATTTACTACGGTGCACACTTATTGAGTCTTTGAGAATATTTTTCTACATATTTACTTAAACTAAAATTGGTCAACTGCTCAAAGATTCCTGAAATTTCCGACTCAAGAGCTGTCTTTCAGTTCAGCCTGAAGCGAATCAATCGTGCGTCGCTCTCTGGTCCGCGAGCGTTCGCTTGGCAGCTGACGTTAGTCTCTGTAGCCAAGTGTTTCCTCCAGTCAAACAAGCGTCATTTTTTTCCACAAAATGACATCGTTCTTTCTATACGCTTCACGCTTCTAAAAATGCCCTCAAATCAATCACAGGCCTGACGCCAACCTCCGACCCTGAATCTTCGTTAATCTATCGACGTTATAACTCAAGCAGCTCTTGTACTTTATTGTTCAAAGTCTTCTGTTTATCAGTTTGCTTTTATCATATTTTGGATCAAATCTTATCGCTAAATATGGCAAGTTTTGCGTATACAGTAGCCAGTTTTGTTTAGCCTTTGACGTTACCTCAAAACATAGCTTATTGCTTAGGTTGTTTTAAACTTAGCGAACGATGGAAATTGACTTCTTTATGATCAATTCTGCTTAATGCTCCACTCTCCGATACCATGTACTTCACATCCATCACCATCCGACATCATGGTCTATTACTCGACAAATGTCACACATTCGGTGGACCGACCCTTGCCAATTCCCTGATGGAATTTCGACATTGACAAGTAGTTGTTACACACGCAAAGGTTCGCTGTGATGCTAGACGTCTTGGTTTCAGAAGATGAGGTTACATTTCTAGCGAAGAATGTCGTTTACATATGGTTTGGCTCACATCTTACGAAGCTCCATGGCTTTATCTCGCATCTTACTTGATGCTGCTGGCTTCATCTTGGCTATCTGAGGATGAATTCTTGTTTTGTCTTAGAATCACGAGTCTAGTACGCATCTAGGAATTATGGGTGCTTTACATTCTCAACTTCAGAGTGGCATTTATGCATGGTTATTCAAAATTTACGAGTAAAAAACAGTCCTTGAAATAGCCTGCATTTCTTGTCAGCCAATCGTACATTCCCTGTGGCATTTTCCAGAATATCTTTCTGCGCGTTTCAGATGTCATCAAATACCCGATCAAATGCTCACAGCCGGGCCCTTCCCAAAACCATCGAGTCAAGCATCTTCCTATTGATCATTTGGGGAATTTTAAACAATAATGGAGATAATGAATGCGTTGTGTCAGAGTTTTAGATTTAAAATTTGGAGATTTAAATAGAGTATTTCCAAAGTCTCAGCTGAAAAAATTATAAGTTTTTCCAGATTTATCGACTACGTCTTATTTTTAGACTTGTTCGTAAAATTTGGTTCATGCAGTTGAAGAAGGATGACAGTGTGAAATGGTAAAAACAAAAATTAATAATCAGAATTTAGTTGAGAAAATGAAATTGAAAGCAAATGTTCTCTAGATCCTCTCACGCATATACGTGAGATGCCGTTACGCACGCAGCCCTACATTTAACAACGACGCATTTAGACTTTTATACTTTGCTATAAGTCCTCGTGCAAACGAAATTCAAGCCTGCTTATAGGCTAAATTTCCCAGAAATATGTGTGAACTAATACTTTAAAAACGGACGCATCCTCCATACTGATGATGTTCAATGAAATCATTGAAATGAATTTTTAAATAGTCTTTAAAAAGCCAATCAAACGAATGTTCATTTTTCATTCGAGAAGTTTTCGAAAGTTTATGCAATTACACCCTAATAAAATTGCTACTTCTAAAAATGATATAATTTTTTTCATTCGACTGGTGATATTTGATAAAATATCGGTCATGAGGCATGCAGTTGCGTTTCGAAAATTGTGACGAGAGGTTTTCATTAAAGGAAAAGAAATGTCTCGATTTTTAAGATTATGAAATTACAAGCAAAGTATTTGCTACTCTTTGCAAGGTCGATGGGTGGTGTATTAGTCTAAACCCTAGATGACAGATCGGTCACCGGGTGAAAATTAAAATAATCTTGGGTTTATTAGAATGTTTTGTTTTCAAGATCGCTGAAGTGTTTTTTTCAAGATCGTTGAAGTGCTTTTCAAGAGTGTTTTTTCAAGATTGCTTTGACGTGCTTTTTTGAAGACCGCTGATCGTTTTTTTAATCGAAAAACGCTCATTTGTACACGAATGAGTACCTCAAATTTTTTTACATACTTAGCCTAAATAAGCTGTAATATTATAGCTTTTGATTATAACTTTATGCGAGACATCTCAGCTCTACAAAAAACAAAGCTTATATGAATGGTAGGAGTGTAATTGATTTAAATTTATGATCATTTCATAAATTGTACAGAGCTCAAACATGAAAACAGTAACTCAATAAAACAATGTTGAGCGGACATCATGTTAACTAAAGAACTCAAACAGGGTTCCTGTTTTAGTGTCCGAGACCCGGTTTAGTGTCCGTGACCCGGTTTAGTGTACGAAACCCGGTCTAGCGTCCGAGACCCTAGTGTCCGAGACTCGGTTTAGTGTCAGCGACCAGGTTTAGTGTCCGTCACTCGTTTCAAGGAAGCTAACACAAATTTACACAGTGCACTGCTCTGTTTCCGAACTGTCTTGCAAGGATTGAGGAGTTAAAATATTGCTAGATCTAGTGAAATTCCAATTCTTTATTCTTCTGCGCAAAACTGCACATCATCAACTCACAGTTTATTCCATGCAACCACGGTCAAATCAGAAAACAGCTCACCTCAATGCCTAGTTACAGCTATGGTGTATGTGCATCTTATCTTCCACAACGAAATTCGGATTTAAAATGAACCATGCGTAAAAAGGAAAGATTGCTTTCGATCAATGATGTAGTTTTATTATAAAATTGCCCATTAATTTCGATGATGCTCAAGATACAAGTAATATATAATAGATAAGCTATGTAAAGTCCCAGAAATAAAATTTTTACGTAGATGGAAGCTTACCTGTATCTTGACATTTATAATCTAGAAATCATAGTTCCTTCTATCAGAAAATCCACCGAGAAAAAAGCATGTATCTGACGGTTGAGAATTTCGAACAAACGATAGCGATAAGGTTTATATCTCAGGTTTTAAAAACAAAATCCATGTATGTTCTGTGGACGTAAAAGCGACAACGGCTTTAAAAAAAAGGCAGATTCTCTTATCGCGTAATCGTACTAGGCCAATCTGAGGCCAATCCGCACATCCTGTTTCACAGTTGTTTCCCTGTACAATGACGTCAGTAGACACGTGCTACAAACTGAATCTGGTGTGCATTACTGAAGGCACATGTTGCAACAATAATTTGTAAATATCGACTTCATCATACACAACGAAGTAAAATAATAAATATGAGTCGTCCGTCGTTCCCTTGTTCATGATTCGACTTTGAACCGTACCATCTCAGGACTTCACTCTACATTGTAGCTTTTTAAACAAGTTCCAATTCATGTTAAATTGGCTCAGTTGAGAGTAATCCGCCAAATTTTCTGAGCTTTTGAATGCCATTAGAGTGAAATCCTTGACGCCACTACAGTTATCAAACATACAACGGGAAAGGCTCATCCTCACTCGAGTGAAGATAAATATCATTTGATTGTTTGACCTAACGCCAACTATGTTTCTGGTCAAAACTTTTAAGCCGGAGAATTTCCGTACAGAACGCAAACAAATTTCATTCCAACCATTGGTTGATTTAATAACCTGTTTTTTAGAAAACATGGTTCAGCGCTTTTTAGCAGCCGTGAAAGTGGACGCCGTATCTCTGAGCAGCCAAATCAAGACAGACATTCGCGTCACGGCTGCGAAATAGCTCTACTCAATCCATCTTTAATAGCAATAAGATACCTCTCCTATCTTATAACTAGCATACACTGCCCGTCAAAGTTGATGGCATTCAATAATGTTCGATTATTGCTTGAATCACGTAATGAAGTTAGAAATGGTACAAATAACATGTTCTATGTTACTGAAAAGCTGAAGTGTGATACGTTTATCCTAAAAATCATGTTTCCCTACCTCATGAATTTTCACTGTATCAATATTTTAGCTACAGGTAGCAAACAAATACATTCATGATTACAGTACCTGAGATTCAATTGCAGTATTTATACCAATGAGGCAGTGAAACTTCTATCACTGACACAAACATTTTGAACTGTTTTTCAAACAAAAAATTGAGGGTCAGAGACAAATAAGAAAGTCATATTTATCTGTCATATATACTCATAAACCTATGAAAGTCTTCTTTGCTCAGTAGCTTCTTTGTCACGTCCACACTGTTTTACGAACCGACTCAAGGCCAAACAACGACTTCAGTTCACGGAAGACATCCATGGTTTTTTCGTTTTTTCGTTTCAATGTTAGTAATTTTAAAAGTAGTTAATAAATGATTCATTTATTAATCCCGCTCAAAGTTCGATCTATGATTGACGAGAACTTCTAGTTATGTAAAAATATTACTTTGCCCTTTTTGTAATGTTTGCGTTGTTGCATAGCTAGTTATTCTGACTATTCTGCCAATCATATAATCAACACGTTTAGCTCATTCCATCGTATATCATAAATGTTCTAAATTGTCATACTTCAAAACCACAATGGTGCTCAAATTTTCCAACAGAGAGAAAATATACGTTATCGATGTGCTACAGTCAATAGTAATCAAAGCGCTCCGTCGTTAATATCAGAGTGACTACTCAAAGCTCATAATATTTCAAACTGCATTTTTT
This sequence comes from Platorchestia sp. MABIK, assembly GCA_014220935.1. Taxonomy (NCBI): domain Eukaryota; kingdom Metazoa; phylum Arthropoda; class Malacostraca; order Amphipoda; family Talitridae; genus Platorchestia; species Platorchestia sp. MABIK. Next base: position 63,549 of record JACJUY010004622.1, on the reverse strand, counting down.
TAGCGCAAAAGTTTGCCGTCGTAAACAAAAGTATGCATTGCAAGTAAAATTTCGAATAAAAATGAACAATCTCATAAAAGAAGTTTTCAATAATATGCATTTGAATCAGAGCTGTACAATAGGAACCATTTAAAATTTCTGCCGTTACAAACACGGATGTACGAGTGTGTACAGATGTACACACGCATCTCTTTGTGTGATCAGACGTTCACACCTAACTTATGTCTTTGTGTGCAAGTTTTATCGTCCGCTTGGTGTAGATGTCGAAGGGCTTTCTTCTTTTGAAATAATCGAGAAGACTTCTGTTATTGCCAAAATATCATTTCGTCAGAGTACTGTTGTTACCAAAGAATGAATGAGAAACCTTAGCAATTCTAATGAAGTGTGACATTTATTTGGACTTCGGATGTTTTAAGTCTGAAAACTCGAAAGTTACTAACCTCTTTCTTCCAAACTTACGATCTCCATCTCTCAAGTACGAAAGAAATCAAGGATCCCACAAGGCAGAAGTAAGTATTTTAGTATCTATAAAACATAAATGTACATCTTAGCGATCTTATACATGCGATTTACACAGTACGAAAAGGATGGATTTGATTCAAGCATAAAATATTACACGCGTACGGTAAATATTACCCCCATACCTGTTAAATATTTTGAAAATCGATATACAGCATTTTTGTACGCTTTTCCTATCCCGTTTTTTTCAACATTTATTAAGGTGACAAGATCTGGCATTTATGGTTAATGTTTTTATCACATCTATTACTATTCATAGAATTAAACGCGACCTTAATCAACGTAAATGACTAATTTTCAGAGAAGCATTAAATTTCAGAGAAGCACGTTTATATTGTACAATGTTTTTGCAAGTTTCTTTCAACAATACTTTTGTTCATTTCCTCGATGTTTCTTAATGTCAGCTTTCTTTTTGTAGAAAATAAACAGTGACTCGTTTGTTTTACTACAAACATTTTGCTACTACAATATCGTCAGAGAATTTGAGTTTCAATGTTCATGAATTCTGTGGATTCGAACTCATTAGTTTTCAATGCCTCAGCGCCCACTATTCATTCGCAACCGATGCCCTCAAATGTTCTTTTCAGAATTAGAGAAAACTAATCAATAGAGCTCATTCCATTATTTAACTAACTGCTCCAACCATTGACCTTGGATTATATTACCTAGCATCAATTGTTCCAATAGGTGATCGAAATGAGAGTAAACGTTTTTTTTTAAGAACCATAGAAAGTAATTAATTCCTTTCGGCTATGGCTATCCATTCATGACATTTGAGTTGTCCTTACTTTAATGTGGGGCGCACTCACCTTCGATGTACGATTCATTAACGGCGGCTCCTGACGCTCGCAGGAGCTGTTGCTGAAGGCGATGATATTCTGAACACTCCTCTTGAGTATCGAAGCTAGAGGCCGCTTTGCTCATCTTCAACTCTGCTTGACAGCTTCAACTTCGCGGAAACAACACTGCTCACTGCACACTGAAGACCATGATTGATGATTTACTCTATCAAAACTAATTCACATTTCATGGATCCGTAATTTTGAGGTATCGTCAGCACCCCTGTTCAGTGTCCAAATTTTTCATTGAGACATCCAATTTTTTAAATATTTCCCAAGTAGTCTGAAGGCACTGGAAAATTTTCAGAAGAGTTTTTATGCGATCTAACACCTTAATTCGAAAGCTTAAATTCAGCCAAACCCTCTTTTCACTGCCTGCAATCAATCCCTATTTCCAATACACTGTTCATTTCGCTAATAAATTCTCATTTTCGAGGTATGTTCCGTTTAAACACTTTTTCATAAATGGCTTGAGAAGTCCCCTAAAACTACTTTCTTTTGTTTGGACACTCTTCACTGTCACCAAAGTTTTTCTCACTGCATTTGATAAGGTGGATTACTTGCACCATCCTGAAATTACGATGGAAACATTGAAATTCTTCGAAAACTTATGCTGGATGAGTAATAAAACACGTACTCAAATTTTTGGCTGGGATAATAATTTCACGCAATCGTCACTCGATAAGCAGTAATTAAAAAATACACCTGTAAAAAAGTCAAACGTTGTTAGTTTTCTCATTCACTTCAAAGTGAATTACGAATAAAGTGAATGATAGTTAATGATTCATTCATTTGTTCTCAAACCGATTCTCTATGCTCTCAGTTATATCTAAAATAAAAAGCTTGTATTTTCTTAACTTTTCATGCGTTATGAAGCAAAATGAAAATTGGTGAAACTTAGTTTTGTCAAGATTCATTCTGCTAATGCAACAAAAATGTCAAACTGAAAAATGAAATGGGAGAATTGTTCGTTCAATAAAAACTTCCGTTTCATATTGCATCAATTATTATTCACGTAATTTGTGGAAAGGAAATGTTATTTATGTTTGCCGACATTTCTAGTTTATTAATTGATCATAAAATTCAAGAACGTTTCACTAATGGGCACAAGTTTAATGGAGTGCTAAAAGCATCATCAGTGTCATTTTCACCCCGATTTTTTTTATATTATATATCTTTAAAAAATTATGTATATGTAATTATATATGTAAATCATTAGTTTATATTTTCGTTTACATTTTCGTTTATAAAATAAAAGTTAATATTTCTACCACTAACATCGTTATTATGCTCGCTTATCTAACATGTAAGAAAATTGAGTTCTACCTACGGATTTTCGTTTTTTTAATTGCATTTCTGACAAATTCCCTAAATCGAATCTGTGGTTCTAAAAAATGAGTTCAAAATGCACTCTTATGTAATTAAGTACTGAAACGCTTGGTGATATGAGCGTGAAACGCTTGGTGATATGAGCGCTTGATGATATGAGCGTGAAATATGAGCGTGAAACGCTAACGTGAAACGCTTGGTGATATGAGCGTGAAATTTTAAGAAATAATTAATTTTTTTGGCTTTGGTAAGTGCAGGAATAGTTTTTTCGCTATTAGCATTCTGGCCCATCCCATTTGCAAACTCAAAAAAAAATAAATCAAACAGATTGCTGTTATTCATGCAAGCTAGATCCGTTAAATAGGTTTTCAGTGAGCTTATTGCTCTGAGGAATATTAAAAACTTCCGAAATAAGGAAAGGAAATTAACTTTAAATTTACTTTACATGAGAGATAGAAGTAAGGGTTAAAGATTGACCCCCCTATCTTATGCATAGTTCTGATGACTTATAAAAATGAGACTGGTAGCTACGTAAGTTTGAACAGCTAAGTTACCTTTCTTTGTTTGCATAGCATAGCCCAACATAAATACAAAGTTAGATTAGGAGATAGAACATAGAGTACAAGCAGATGTGCACCCTGCGCTCCACAACGAATCATGTCCTCATCATGCATACTTGATTTATGGTGAAAGAGAAATAACAACCTGTTCAAGCAAAACTATGCCATGAATTTCCCAATCTTGTTTGTTTGACAGCGCCAAATACTTTGTCTTTAGTGCGACCATACTTTGGTGCAACGATTTTTTTTAGGAATGATTAAATGAAACTTCGGACTGCTGCAGCCCCAGGTATTTCTAGGAATGATTTCAAGTTTAATTTAAATGATCTTTCATCCTAACGATCAATTCGAACATTTTATACCCTTCCACTTTCAAAATACTCAGAATTAAATGGCCAATCAAATTCATGTTCGATGTAATTCGAGAAGAATTTATCGAAAATCAAATTGCAAACTCTGTAGAACATATTACAATAACCAGAGAGATGAGTCAGGGTATTTGAAATGAAAGTAGATGCAAATGAAATTAAGGAACTTCACCAGAGGAGTAAATTAGTATAAACTGAATTGACTAGGATGCGATTTTATTGGAATGACCATTATCTGCGTTCTGCATGCAAAGCGTGAGGTTTACTAAGCTCAGCATTCAGTCGGAGTCACTCGAAATGGAATGTTGACTGCAGAAGAGTACAAAGAAAGGTCTATTTACTTTTCAAAAAAGGCCCCACGTTATACATAAAATGAGTGGAAAAATGAAACTATTCAACAGCGAAGAATAACATTTTTCGGTTAAACCAATTATTCATTTACAATAGATATACTGATGAAAGAAATTACATCACGAAAAGAAATAGAACGCAAACATCAAAGACGAATAAAGAACTGAAGAGCTAGATTATCGATTTTTGAGACAGTGTTTGGATCACAACATCGGCAAAAGTATTAACGACTTGTTACGGCTAAGAATAGGAATACAACATCAACTATCGATTGAGCAACAAAGCAACGCACTGCGCAAATTGTATATTACTGTCTCCTAAGTCAGACCGTTGGGCGACTACTGAAGAGTTAAATATTGACGGCCTTTGTCAAATACGCACTTAATTCGCGAGTACGATCCATTACCGTCTTCGAGTTGTATGCGTTGTACATGCAGAATAGGAAAATTAAATTTTTTCTCAACTCCTTGTTCTCAACAAATTTCAAACCTTTTCTAGCGACGAATCAACCTTGTACGAGCACTGACGAATTTGACCGAGAGTGAAAAAAAAGCTCCCTGAACGTGCGATTGAGTTGTTTTTGAAAAATTGCAAATTTAAAGAACTCATTACGATAACGTGAAAATTAAATCTCAATGAAATTTACTGATGCTATCATTAAGCAAAATATTGCTGGCAAAACACATGAATTAAAAACTTGATTCGACTGACAGCCTGCTAACGTACTCTCGGACATGCTTGATTAAACGTCTCAGCCACTAGAGTTGGTAATTATTGATTCAAATGCGGACATGAGAAAAATGAATAGAATCTAGGCTAGGTTGTTATTTGAAATTCAAGTATTTAAATGTTTGGCAGACTACATCGTAAAGAATAATATTTTTTACATTTTTGGAATTCAGTGCAATAGCACAACTTATTATAGTTGCAGCAGACCACAGCTCAGAGCTGCGTTACTGCCATGGCCAACTCTCAAGATACCTCCAGGTCTGCTCATAAAGATCCTGACGTCACACTAGTGGTCCGTTTTTTATGACAAGTAAAAGAAGGGAAATTATGTTAGCCCATATCTATCGTTGATTTCCTTTGGAACAGAGCTATACTCAGGCTATGAAACATCTTGGGAGATATGCAGTAATGTTTTCATTCATAAATGAGTGCACGGCGAACTCTGTTCCTCATACTTATTTCTGATAAGACGGGGAAAAAAGTATAAGCAAGCTTGTTTGACCTCGACGTTAACCTGAGCCATCAGATTGAAAAATTCAACTAAGGAAACAATGTACTTAAACAATTTTTTGTAATATCAATGCGATTGGGGTTTTTACTTCTTCACTGAAACGAAAAAGTGACATAAAATAAAGTATGGTTACTTCACGCAATATTCGTTTCCATTACAAATTTATACAACACGAGATCATCAAAATTGTCAGTTACCTAAAGATTTAACGCAGTTTAACAAGTAAACGGATAAAAGACTTCAAAATTGCTAAAAACTTCAAAACTTTCTTAGCCGCAATTTTTTACTCCTACCTTATGTACAGCTCTACATACAGGGCAACTACATTCCCTCATGTAATCTTTGATAAATTTGGTGATGTATGGGTCTAAAAAGTATATATTATAAATGCGCATTTGGATGAACACTATGTGTGTAATTTTTGATCACTTACACGCATTATAACAGAAATTTTGAAATAAATTATATGTATACAGAACATGGATTTACAACAATTGGATTATATTCAATGCTGCAGTCATCTTGCGACCAGTAGTGTGGCGTCCATGCTGCGTTGCCACGTCTAGGAGCAGGTAGGCATAGAGATACAGGAGACATTGAGTTGAGTCCATCGTCCACTTTGTTGTTTGTGCGGCTTGTGATTAGTGCGGAACCTGGTCACAAATTACGAATAACCCTATGTAATAACATACCACTTGGATAGGAAGTTTTGACACTGAGTTATTAATGACATTCAATTGTTAGGAAAATCTCCAACCGTAGGTCAATGAAGAATCTAATTTCAAATAAATTCAGTCGGAAGAGTCACTGGCATTTGGCTTCACCTTCATTTCATTGCCCTAACTTTTATTAAAAACTTATGAAGCTTCTTCCAGCCTTCTTCACGTCATACCACAAATAAGAAGCTAAAATGGGAACTCCGCGAACTCGAACGAGGTCGCTCTCCTGAATCCAGCGCGGTCGGACAGACCTCGCTGCTGGCCGTATCCTTCTCCGCTTCCACGCAACAACCGCGCAAGCTGGGCTGCTTATAGCAGACTCTGGTTCACCGAGACACCCGCACCCAGGAATGAGTGGCTAATTCCAGCCGAGCTTTCACCCTGAGAACCTTCGATCTGCAGCACTACAACGGGCACCTTCCACACCCAAGACCGGCTTCACCACTGAAGCAGTAAGTCAGAGTTATTTGGAATGAAGTCGTGCTGAATGCCAGTGATTTCTTCGTGTAGCCTGAGGTCTTTTCAACACGGCCTGTTATCTAGAAGGGGAAAGGGCAGTATTTGATAATTCGTGAATCACTCAATCTCTAGTCCAAATTGCTAGCGATTATTTCCTCCTAATTGATAGAACGATTATTTTCTCCTAACTTATGGAACGATTATTTTCTAACTGATGAAATTTAACGTTGCTTTACTCTTCGCTTCTTGCTACGGAAGTGGCATACTTCGCTGAGACCTGATTCGCATTCCTCGAATTTGGCTCCTATTAATAATTCACTATTCTTTCCCTTAACGAAGAAAAACGGCTGCTCGAAGACGGCACAACCCTCGTACCACAGTGGATCCGCAGTCCGTCTCTCTAGCGCGGACAGATCGAGTTGTCATCTGTCCCGCTACCACCAGCCTGGACCTTGTTTCCCTGAATAACTTTGTTCCTGCTAAAAGTTATTACCAATATTACTATTTTCAATATTACTGTGTAATATTGGTTATATTACCAATTTTACTTTGTTTCATTCCGAGCCCGTTTCTTTCTAGGCCTTTCCTGGAAAGATTTTTCGTTATCAATATTGATATCAAGTCATATCAAGTTGTGACATTGAGTTCTTATGTAAAGTTATTTAAGTTATCATGTAAATTTATGTTATCAAACAATTTCAATCTATAAGTATAACTTACGACTCAAGGCGCGTACGCGGTCTCTATGTCATTATATATTCAAATATTATCCCGTGGATTTAACAACGTGTAATTGACCGAATGGAAGCGCGCTAAATTTTTGTGTTATTGTATACATCTCTAACTACTGTGCATCGCACTACACACACATCACATCAAATGTACATCGCACCGTGCCCACATCACACTTCAGGCACATGATACCACACACACATCACAACTTCTCTCGCTCAACACACTCCGCTATATATCAATAGAATCACTACTCATATCAATAACATTTTTACCCATATCATCCACAACAATACTATTCTCATTAAAAACATTTTCGCCCATTTCAATTAAGTGACTACTCCTATCAATAAAATTATTACCCACATCAAAAGCATGACTAACTACGATACTACGATTATTATTGCGACCAAAAACATGAATAACCATTTCAATAACATTACTACCTTTGATATTTATATGTATAATACTGATTACATAAATGTTTTAAGAACCTAAATCAGTATAAAAACTGCTAACGACAGTGATATTTATATTTTCATGCAGGAATATCATTACTTCTTACATAAGTAAAATCACTACTCAAATCTGCACCAATACTCCTATACTACCTATTTGATGATATTTATACTATTTAAATAATACCATAACCAACATGAATACAATTAATATTTCACTCCAATAACATAACTACCTATGACGGTAAATTAATACCGTCATTAATACGGTAAATTAATACCGTCATAGTAAATTAATAAATAGTATGACAATTTCTTTCAATATGATAACTTCCCTCTAACGTAATATTTCCATCTTCATCAGTACCCTAACAAGCAATAAGTATTATGCTGCACTAAGAGTACATCGAAAACATTAATTAGCCGCTAAGTTTTTATAATTATTTCTCCGCAGATGAGATAACGCTCAGCTTTAGAGCAGAGACAGAGTAACCAAAAGAGACAGAGTTACCATTCCAACAAACTTCAGTCCATTTCTCTACAGAGCCCACTGAGCTTCGACATCGGTAGTTGCTCAGTTATGCATCTTGGGAGAGGAAATCAGCTCTTGTTGCATGCAGTGATTGGAACTCAGTGTAAAGCATTAGAGCAACGGAGAGATTTGGCCATATCTATTACTGACTTCAAGCATTTCTGAAAAGTGTGAAAAATCTTAAAAATGAGAGCAGAATTACCGGTTTCATGTCTAGAAACTTTCAACGTAAATCAAAAGACGTAATTCCACCCCTAGTTAGGCACTAGTCCAACCGTACCTGGAATACACAGTGCACACACTGGAATCCATTGGTATCAAGAAATGTCCACAGATAAAAACCAATCAGCCAAAACAACAATAATGGCTATTGAAGTCCGTAGACTTAGCTATACGAACGTTATATCCGAACGATCTAAATTCTTTCTCTTGAAAAAGGTGTACTGTGAGGTCAAGTAATCGGGACGAACAAAAATCGTGACACCATCGATGATGTGCGCCTAGAAAAGGCTTTCTTCTTTGGGGTTAATGGACGAAGCAGATATACCAGAAATCAATTATAGAATCATTCCACAGAAAAGCTCAGTTCATCAATTTACTTATTTCCAAAATACAGTGCTTGCCATATTTTTCCTGGCTCTGCCCTGTTTTAAAGCCTTTCAGGATATGAAAACAAATAAAAGTTTCTCTTCAAGTATATGTCGAAACGAATTGTGCGATATAAAAAATTGAATCAATTACCTACATTTATGTAATTTTATACAGAACATGTGGACTAAACTTTTGAAGTTATTGAATAGATGATAACAAAATGAAAAATAGCTATATCGTTTCCTGTCAATAACGAATAGCTCTACCCTTTTGCATTACAACTTCACAGATCCTATCTTTCAATATTGAGTCTAGCTTTTTCAGGTAATTACTGAGGAAATTTGCTCCATGCACTTAAGGTTGATTTTTTAACATCATTGACTGATTTTAAATTCCATTTTCATAAAACTTTTCTTTCAAGATATCTCCACACAATCTCGATGCCAATCAAGTCGAAATAATTTGCTGGCCACTACAATACTATGATATCTTCACGCTCAAAAAACATCACTGCGACGAGCATTATGGATGAGTGTATCATCTTGCTGGAATATGTCATTTTCACCACACAATCTCCTCCCTTCATCTTTCAGCGATGCATCTTTCAACATCTGAACGTATCCCGCTGCATTCATTCGTCCTTTCACAATCTGTAACACCATGGCCCGAAATACAGCTTTTGCTCCCCATACCATTACTCCTCTGCCACCACTTGTTTAGGTGGAAAAGGGCTCTGGAGTTCTTTCTTTGACATATCAATAGTATTGTAGGCCGTCTGGTCTGTCTAAACTAATTTTTTCTCATCTGAGAACAAACACTCGTTCATTGGCCATCCCCTGTCTGGTGCTTCTTAGCGAATCCGAGCCTCCGCCTTTAGTGCATTTGAGATAGCTTTCGTCTCTGCTTTCTTTTAATGATGACGAATCAATTGCTGATCTAAAATCTTTGAATGGTCCTTGGAGAAGAATTACAATCGGTTTTAATTTTTCCATTTCCTACAGACTAACTCGTCATTAGATTTCAAACTTCGAATAATTGTCTCCAATCCAGTGCTGGTCTAATGATTTTTGGTCGTCTTTCAGAAAATTTATCACGCATTCATTTAAATTTTTAAAAATGAATCCATGGCCTTTAGAGATCTTTCAATTTTTTTAACAATGTCCCTAACTGATCATTTTTAATCTCTGAAAACCATGATTGCTCCATTCTTGAATTTCTATTAATTTTTTCTTTTCCACAATGTAAGAAGTTAGCTTTTGAGCTTTTTATCTATGTATCCTGCAAATCTGAAAGGTTGTGAAAATATTTAATCTCAATATACACTTAATTAATTGATTTTACACTAACGTTTCTCAAAATTCGTGACTGAGAATGTCAAGAAAATTAGAAAACAGAGCAATAGTCAGTTTAAATTGGTACGAAGCTCAATTAGTCGTATCTGCATTCTGAGAACCCATTTCGTTGCACTAGAATTAAAATTCAGTGCAAACATAGCCTAAATTCAAGTAAATTTCGTGTTTCTAATGATTTACTTAGAACTGTTTGTAAAAATGAAATAGAATGGGAGAAATTTTTGAGGTTCAATAATCAATCTTTGTTTAATCTAACGATTCGTATGGTAGTGTACACCATACGTAGTGTACACCATTTCATGGTAGTGTACACCATTCAACGTACACCATGAAATGAAAGTGTATGTAACGTCAATAAAAATACTGGCAATGAAACAAAAAACTGTCGAATCAAGTTACCACACATCTCTGGAACATCATTTCCAAGAATTAATATGATTTTCTTGAGCTTGTGTGTGAGGATCGATGACCACCAATAAGACGGGTATTTCTCTTATTCTACTCAGATGCCTGTGCGTGATTGGTATGTGTTGACTTATGATGAGAGCACTCCCCTGCGAATGGGCCTCTTGGTTCATTAATGCAACCGCTTTCCTTTATATAATCCTCTCTGTTATCATCCCATCAATAAAACTACTACAGCTTTCACTATTTGTACACGCTGTTGGATGCTATGCTATGTTCGACATTGCGCGGGATTTGCATTAGTACTAAATATCTTTCATTCATTCCCTATTCATATCGTGATTACTTGTTTCGTACAGATGTTGCGTTAGTATAGTGTCGGTGGCATTGATTATAATTACATCCCCATGACAACGGTACAATTTAATCTTTGCAAAATCATTAAAACTGTGTGAATTTGACACTGTCAGACGACGCCCAATTTGCTCAATTTTCCGCAAACGCACTTGAAATCAACCACACAAGTTTCAACACATCATGAAAAACATGAAAGACAAGAAATATGAAAAGCAAACAAGAAGACATGAGATCAGGGAGGTTCATCAAGCGCTAGGTGGCACACTGAGGGCAGAAATAGCAATTACAAACTAAGGAGCTAAACCTGCTTGTGACTTTGAAGTCGCGTAATGATTTATTGATTTATTTGTCAATGAAGTCAAGAAGCTCCCGGTGCTTAAAATTAAGGTACCGATAATATTACAATATTGGCATGTTACCATTTTCAGTTGAATGCAGGATGTTCGGTGAATGAGTATATATTTCATAAAAACGTGAAGGAATAACACCGACTACATTAAGAGGCCCCAATCGAGGTAACTTTACCTCTGAAAGGCTACTTCCAGTCTTCTCCAATGAATGACGACACAAACACCTGCGTGAGCCGTACTTTCTATCACCTGTACCACAACTTTGTCCCACAATTTTTTCGTGTAGCCACCTGTACAGATTTGTAAGTCGCTCTCCCAAATCCAGTTGGTGCTGGAAAAATCCACACAGTTCTAGAAACTTGGGCGGAACATTTTACTCGTGTATGTTAATTCCAAGAAAGGCCTTTCAAGTTTTGTTCTCTGCTTCCCAGAACTTATTAGCTTTTTTATTACCGTGAACTTTCGGCGGAGTAATGTTACGTTTCTAAAGCAATTCATGTGATACATCTAAGTTGTCTAACACTTAACGTTCACTGGGCTTTATATAGGTGACAGCAATATCTTATAGGAATGAAAATTGTTGTGATTCAAATGACTGTAACGTACTGTGTTCTCAGGTACTGAGCGTGTGAATTATATGTATTCATTTACAAAGTTGCTAGGCAATTACCTATCTCTATGAGGAATTGGTTGGAATCTTGTATATAGTATTGCACTTTCGAAGAAGAACTTTCCTTGGTTATCAATGTCGACATTGAAAATCATATTTGCAGCACTCAATGCCAGAATTTTCCTTTTTGAAGAATTTGCATTCTAGTGCATAAAGTTGATGATAACTCAGCTGCAGACCAACAGAACCTCTTTGAAAATTCAATTAGAATTTATTTTTTCATTCTGCACCACGACCGGTGACGTGCCAGAGTTGAGAACAGTTGTAAGAGCTGCATGTGAAACGCACCCTTATGCGCAGCCGAAGCAACTCTTCTGTTACTGAAAATTTCGTAAAGATGATACATTGCATGCAGATCAGGTTCGAATTTCCAGTCTGGCCCAACAAAATATTTTCAGGATGTTTTACAGACACTCATGAAAAAATATTGACGCAAATGAAATACGTTTGTTCCCCATCAAATCAATTAGATTCATCATCATGATTTACTTTCTGTTTGACAGCCTCGTAACTTCATAGAAGTATGACTGGAATGCCGACGATTTCCAGCGTCTCTTATGGTTTTCGACTGTTTTGCGAGCAGCCTATACACTATTGTCTCTAATTATGCATTGAGGTTTGATTAACAGATGAAAATTGAAACTAAAAATACTGGAGTCTTACTGTTTGATGTAGTAATACTCCAATCTTCGCTGGCGTGTCATCCACATACAATGATACGTCGATCTTCACGTACTTGAGTATCAGATACAGCGATCACTGTGAGACGACGAATTTCACAAGTACAAGTATCAGCATATGCTATTTGATCAAAAGCAATAAACACCGACTCGGATTCATTGAAGAAAATTCACCAAAGGTAATTTTAATGCTTATGTTAATTACTTACATTACTTCACTTAAATTCAATAACTTTGTGACTTCCGTAAATGTTCCAAATTCAACTATCAATTTAGAATTTCTGGGGATGACTGTTTCTTTGTCTCTTAAATCATCCGAAGAATAAAAAGACTCAGATGGCCGCGGCTGCTCACGTCAGAGCACTCTCGGCGCCGTAAGGCAGACTCCGACCGGCAGCGGAGCTCTCACCAGGGCTGCAATCCCAGGACAAAATGAAAAGCCCGGAATCCGGGGATTTCAGGAAGACAATCCCAGGAATTCGCAGAATTTTTTATATTTCTACATTTGTGCTATTGTAATATCGTTGGCGATGCCCATCACAGTATTTGACGATTTAGGGAGAGAAAATCCTTTATCTGAGAAGGATTCTCTACTGAGTTCACTCTTTGTAACTGCATTTATTGATACGCCATCAACCGCTACAAGCTTGGTCACTTGTTCTTCTAGAGTACTTTGATGTTCCATTTCGAAAATTTTTATTTCTGTTCATTTAGGTTTAGTGCTTTCACTACTGCTCTCTCTAGCACAAGGGCGCTTTGTTCTAATACGAATTTGGTCTGAGCTACTAGTTGAATCAACTGGGTCTACAGTTTCAGGCTTTACTATATCGTGTTTACTCTTTAGGTGACGTAACAAACCACTGGTATAGACCAGCCTTTGCAAAGAAAACTCTTTCCGCACTTTATACACTTCGCACTTTCTCCAGTTGGATCTTTACCATAGTATCGCTACACAAAGGCTTTAGTTTCTACAACATCGTATCTATTATTGTATATTCTTTATTACCTGCAAAACCAAACCACAAAATATAATCTGATACAATGGTTGAACTATATTATGAGATAGTGTACATTAGACTACACTCAGTACTGACGTAAATTGCAATAATATTATAACACTAAAGTCCCGTCTTATACATGTGTTTTGCAAATAAATGTGTGTGAATATAATTATAACGAGAGGTGGGTGATTTTAAGAAATGCTTTTTAACTATTTCAACACAGGTAATTCGAAATTTTTTCTCATAATGAGTTGGTGTTCTATCCAGGATATCCTTATTATAATAAGTAAAGCTACTGACATGTAACCTAAAATAAAGGGTAAGCTTTACAAACCTATTGCCGTGAGAAGCATTTATCCTCATTAGAATTTGACTTCTGACAATGTAAAAAAAAAGTGTAGACTAGGCTTAGTAGTGATGTAAATTGCAATAATATTACAGCACTAAAGTCCTGTATGGTTTTTCTATAATTGATTAATCATATTAAGCAGCATGATTTTAAGTTACTTTCTCACCCATAGCTTAAAATGTATACTATTTAGAATCCCGGGAATTCGCGGGAAAAAGAATTTCCCGGACAGGGACATTTCAGCCCCAAATCATCCGAGATCCCGGGATGCAAACCCTAGCTCTCACCACTCGGGAGTTCTGCTTGATTTCTCACCAATAATCAGTGATGGGCGTTCGAATCTTAAGTCCTAACTTCCGATCACAATCGCTCTTCCACATCGCAATCGGACTTGAAGATCGGAACCTCCCGGTGGAAAAGATCGGAAGTGCGAGGATCCCTTTTACAATATGTAAGACCGATCCCGATCCCGAGTATAACGGAAAAAAATGAAATCAAAGAAAACCAATCCGTCTCACGTACATAGATGTCGTTTCTTCTTGTACTCAGCTTCAAAAACAGTTACTGCTTTTGAAGCTGCGAACCAGTCGGTCTACTGCTCTGGAAGTGTCAATACAGTGTCAATACGCATGTGCGACCTCTCGAGTAACACCTGTAAAATATAAAAGTAATTCATAATTGTTTAGACGCTCGATCAAGATTAATTTATTTCCATACATTATTTGCATAGGAGACAACATTGACACAAATTTCGCTCAATGTATGATCACCTTGTACGCTATTGAGACTTCAAACGTCTAATAATATTAAATCACTTAAAACAGTGGGAAAATTGAAGAAACACTGAAACAGAAGTAGTACATGGAGTACCAAAACTCGAGAAGTCGCACACGCGTATTGGCACTTTCAGAGCAGTAGACCGACTGGTACGTAACTTCAAAAACAGTTAATGTTTTTGAAGCTGCGTAAAAAAATACATCTACGCGAGACGGATTGGTCGTCTTCGTTTTGTTTTCAATTTTCTCCGTTGCAGCCGGGATCGGGATCAGAAGAACGGAAGTTCAGGATCGCTTTAATTTTTTTGGCAGCGGGATCGGAAGAACGTATACGGAATTAACCATTGACCGGGATCGAAAGTTTGAGATCGGACTAATATTTTGAGGATCGATGCCCCCCCCAGCCAATATTAATTCTATACCAAGCTCTGCCTGCAGCGTACGCCAGTGTAAATGGTGCATAACTTCTGTTGGACTTTACTGTTCTTGATCTCAGCATCTTGTGATCATCTGTGCGCCACTACTGTAACTTTGATCGGACCGCCATAGCGATCGCGACACCTCGCTGATGAACCTGTGAACTTACACCCAATCAGAAATGTCTCGACCGTTCGGTGAAGATTATTGCATTTTATTGCAGACATTCTTCGCAGATCATGGAAGATCTTCGCAGGAGTATCTGCATTCAGTGCGGATTTAGTGCAGAATTAGTGCAGTCTATGTCCGCTCTTGAAGTGCAGATCGGCATCGAATTTCTGCAAAGATCTTCACTGAACAGGATCGAAAAATTTCATTAATCTGCAATAAACTGCACTAATCTTCACCCTACAATAACATTGCCTTAGTACTCAATTCCTGTTATAAGGTTGATTTTGGTAAAACAAAATTGTCCCGATAATGATATTTTCAATAACCCAACATCAGCTGAGCTAATTATTCAGTCACATAAGGACTTGATATCGAAGTTATGAGACCAGGTGATACTGCTTCAGCCATTAGGTTTCGTTTTGCGACGGCCTTACTTCCCACCCCAGTATGTATTGGTGACACGCAGAGGGGAAGATGGATATTATGCTTGATAAAATTTACATTGGGATTTATCATTATTACTGAACATAAATAGACTAACATTGAGGTTTGAGGGGTAACTAAGGTATGTCACTACAAGGTGTTCCTTAGAAAAATACAAGGTGAACGGGCAACCTGTACATGCAATTTGATCCCGTCATGTATGCGTAATTGTTCAATATATAGACATTTATTGCTGTAATAACATATGAAAAACGATTTCAGCATTTTTTTTCAAAAAACTAGACCTTCGAAACTCATTGGACGACTGAAAAAACAAGAACTATGAACCTGTAATTCCAGTAATTCTGAATATACATATTATTGTAACGTATTCACATTTCTTGAAATCTGTCAAATATATCTGCACTCATTAGTGACTGAAATAACTGTTCATTAACTTAATTGGTACATTTTATACAAATTACTCCGTATTATTGGCGTGCGAAATCAACCCAGTGTTTGGGCAATAATAATTCTTATTTTAACAAATTTTATTAAATTGCGAGATTTTTAATTATTATGAGATAGTTTCCACTTATATGAATATCAAACATATATATATGCACCGTTAGTTTAATATTAGAAATAAATCTATGTACTACATTGTCCCAATAACAAGTTGATTTCATAAATAAGTATATCTTTTTTCGATATTGTCTCGTTATTAGACTATTATTGTAATCCAAGATTCCAATTTCGGGTCAATAAATAATTATCAACCTAAAACTGGCCTAATAATTTCTGGCTACGTGGGAAGTCTCGCCCCTCAGTCATAGAGCCGAACGTCTGTGTAGGTCGGGAGAAACCCTTCTCTAACACACACTTTATTGAACAAAATGACTGACACGCACTTACAAAATTTCTTTTCTAACTTTCCAGCTTCACGAAATAGTCCAATTTCTTCACGTGCAAGTTGATTCAGGAATGCTCCCAGCATTTGTGTACTAATACACAGCAATTCATTAAAATCTACACATCTGTTTAATTATACAATGCAACATTATTAGACAGAAATATAGATTTTAATGAAATGCTAGGAGCATTCCCGAATCAACTTACACGTGAAGAAATTAGACTATTTCGTGAGGCTGAAAAGATAGAAAAAAATTATGTACGTGCGTGTCAGCCATTTCGTTCAATAAAGTGTGTGTGAGAGAAGGGTTTCTCCCGACCTACATGGACGTTCGGCTCAATGACAGAGGGGCGAGACTAAATGAAATTCAAAAAAGTCTTTTTCAAGTCCCAGATTTTCAACCATAGAAATCTAATTTAGAGTTCAAATGGAATTCCGCTTCGCTCCGCTGTTTCCACTGTCGTGCCACGTCGAATAAGACGAAAATCAAGCTTTTACGTTGAAAATTGTAGAAGTGTTTTGCACAATGTGTTTATATATTTTTCACCTGTTCGCGCAATAAATTTTTTCCTATTTTGAAGTTTGATTGAAGTAAATGTGTTTGGATTTCGATGTTACATATCCAGAATGCATTTTGGTTTTCCAAGATGCAAAAGAAATGCAAAAAAAGGAAATTTAAAAAATTAGACAAATTTAGGGCTAGAGATCCCCTTAATTAACTTGAAAGAGACAAGTTCGATTTGAAATCAAATTTCAGTTTCATAATGAACACTTGTTTAAAAACAAATACCTCGCATTGGAATTATTGATGTGCAGTGCCGATTTTTCTGTCAAAATCGCTGCAGATATTCCTCTCCAGAATTTTCTGCATTGATTTTCTATGATCAGTGAAGAAAAATTTTTTCCCGAACTGTGCCCCGCACTGATCCTAAATAAGATGCGCTGTCCCCAGATAATCGATGCCGATCCGCACTAGCATTTCTGACAGGGCATGGCTGGCAAACTTCTTTTCCTCCACCTCCCCTGCGCGGCGCTACTCAGCTCATCACATCCTCTCGCCTCTGGGCGGCTGCAATGCACTACTGCCTATTCGATGGTAAGACAGTTTTGGTCAGCGCCATTTCATTACATGTCTGTCGAGCAACCTGTGCTAGTCTCTTCAACAATAATTATAATTAGGAGAGAATGTAGCTAAATTGTTTACTTACTAAACCACTTACTCGAACGCTTAAACTCTTTAATTCCTCAATTACGCTTTTGCGTGGACCGCTAGGCGGCCACCTTTCTTAACTTGATTACTCCATTACGCTACTGCGTGAACCGCTAGGCGGCCACCACACTTTCATAACTTAATTACAAAATTACTTCAAAACCTCAAGTCGAATAGATTTGGTATTCTCTCCCGACAGTGGTGTCAGGTACTAGACTCCCTTTATCCTCTGTTACCCAAGATTAGGTTTCGTCTGAATTTTTCATAATAAAATAATATAAGCTCTATTTGTGTCCGTCACCTGCTATTGTGCCTGGTACTTTATTTGTCTTCAGAAGAATTCATTCAGAATTCATGGTACACGCGACGAATAGTGCGGTTAGGCTTCGATTTATACTCCTGAAAGATGTTTTAAGGGAACGGTTCCGGGTAAAAAAAAGTCTGCAAGTTCTGGGTGGATTTTTCTGAGATATCTACCGTAAGTGTCTATTGTTAAGAATATTTTATTTATATGTGATTTATTTTGTAACCATTCATGCATTTGATTATTTTTGAAAAAATATGAAAAAACATGTGTTGCGGAAAATCCTCCTTCTCCTACAATTTTGAACTCACAGGACTGAAAAAATATTTTCTAGATAGCTAATTGTCTGTTCTAGAGATCTGGTACAAAAGTTTCTCGATCATTTCATTGTTTCAATTTTGAGAATTTTTTCCTCAAAAACCGACCTCTTTTTCACTTTTTAGAATTATTTTGCTTTTAATTTTCAATATTTTATTTTCAACAAAATTAAAAACTTTTGCACCGGATCTATAGATCTCTTTAATCGCTATTGATTGATATGCTTGCCATCCCTGTACCTTAAAAACTGTGGGAGAAGAAGCTTTCCAAAGGTCAAAAAGGTGAGTTTTCAGGGGAGCATTTTTTTCAAAATTTGTTTTTTCTTTCTTTCCTAATTTATGAACGAAGTCTTCTTTTAAAGTAAATGCCACGGCATTTTTAGCTCTATTTAGGTTCTATAGGTTGATATATCAGAAACCTTTACCTGCAGAACTGTGGGGAAGGATCCATGTCAAAAATCAAAAAATGCAAGTTTCAGAACAGCGTTATTTTAGAATTTTTTTTCATTACAAACTAATCATTTTTCAAATCAACTCTATTGCTGAGTAGCTCTTTTTGAACCCTTTCGATTGTTATATTTGCCATTCCTGTAGCTTCAAAACTCCAGGAGGCGATCATATGTTTTCACAGCAAGCTAATTAGCTGATGACTCGGCAGCCGGACTCTAAACAAACTCAATTACATCATCATAATGTATCACTGAGTAATAGAATGTTTCGTTTGAGTACGAAAGCATATCGAGCAAGGTCATGAATGAACTCTCTTGCAATTCTCGTAGAGGAACATTCAAAACTGACTCGTTATAAGGAGGGAAGTGGGAGGTCACCCATTTATTGGCGCACCCCAAGGTCACGCTAGTGCGCATCTTCTACCCCGTCTTGGAGACGAACCAATGGACGTACTTGAGAGCCAATTTTATCGTTGGATGCGCAAGAAAATTCTCTATAAGATGAGTTTATAAACCGAAAACCTTCCATTATCTGGAATTTTACCCGAACCGTGTCCGTAAAAAACTTCCATGATTGCTTTCTGTTCCGTGACATTTGATGATCAATTTCAATGTTTGTAAGCCTGCGGTGAAGAAGTTGCAACGAAAGACTACGTTTCGGTGGCAAAGATGAAGCTAAAAAGATACAAATCAATATGTCAGAAAATTTGCAATAAGCCTTTGTAACATTTTGCAGACATTATTTCCCAAAAAAGTTATCTCAAAAGCTTTTTCTTTTTATGGTATCCCGTACTCAGTATGATGGAGCCTTTCTCGACACATAGATATCTCTTTGAAGAATATTTTAAATTAAGCTGTTGCTTAATATAATATAAAAATGACCCTGTTATCGCTTTCGAAGTCTCTTTAATCTGACGCGCTGGTTTTTCTTCACTGAAATAAAGAACTCTGTCTCAAACCTTTAACATCACCACACTCTTTAAATTACTCCACACTTTACTTCAACGCCCACGTTACTTCAGCACACACTTCATTCCGTGACACTTGCACCTTACTTGGCCATGACTTTTACTCATTTGTTTCATGATAGAAATTTCAGCTGCGTTCACTTCATTGTTAAAACTAATGACATTCAAAAGTAAAATTTTAATTCTGATATTAAGTGTCAGTATGTCATCAAGAAATGAGCATCCTGACGCGCCGGTAGATGCCTTAATTGACTCGTTGATAACTTCAGTACAGGAATACCTCAATGCTTTTTGGCTAACGTGCGTTTGTAAGACAGTGAGACCTACTTCGTTCTGTACCAGACAGCACAACTTCTTGTGATTATAAAAAAATTTTCCTTTTCTTTCTGAGTAAAACATTCCTACATAATGAAAAAATAATCGAAGCATTAAAAAAAAGGAGTATTTAGAAACATAGTCGAAATTCGGGAAATGTTTCTTAGAACGACTTATCCGGATGCATTTTCGATTGCTGTATGACTGATTGATCCTTGAATGCCAGACAGTAGAATTGAAAAATTTTTTCTTCATGATAATGTGCGACTATGAGCAAGACGACTGAAATGTTTCACGTATGTATCTAGATAATATTTATTTTGCTAAGCGAGAGATGTCTGCTTATGATTACACTGTAGATGTAGGTACGGTCATACCCCTACCGTTAAGTCTGCTGAGAAATCAGCTGTAAGCGCTTATTCAATAAAACATAACTCTTTTAGGAATTATTTGCTTTTAATGAGCTATCCACCTATTCGATAGCTCTTCAAATTGTCTATTCTTGTATTTTCAAGAGTGCGAGTTTGAAACAGATGCATCTAAAGACAAGTCTTATTCTTGTCACTTACTTGAATATCCGTCGTTTGGATAGTGTCACAGCTTCGATTAACAGCTGTATTTATGGTACCAGTTTTTTATTTCAGTTGGTTGAGCTCGTTAGTTAATGTTTTGTCCGATAACTATTGGTTTAAAAAAAACCCTTTGTACGTACTTCTTCCGTAGTTTTTTGTCAACAGTCATTGAAACACCCACAGTCTGGTGATTCAAGTTCTTGTTTCACAGAGAATGGTCGGTCATACAGTCGATGAAAGAAGAGCATACATTCTCAAAATGTTACGTTGTTTTTTAGAATATTTTCTTTTTCGTAAGCAAAGGAGAGTTCATGCAGTCAATGAAGCTCTGAGTTGAGATTGTTAGGAGTTTTATTTGATGATAAGCCTTTGACCTTTTATTGATTTCTTCATTTTTTATTAGGCTCACCCAAACTACTTCACTTCATGTCCAAACTCAAATCTATATACGTATCGTGTTCTGTCGTGGAATATTAATTGAAAATGAACATAATTCGTGATCTTTACTCTGGACCTACTGCGATTCTTGTGAGAGTATATTTGGCTTTTCTCTCGGATCTCTAATTCAGTGTTTCTATTAAGAGAGAAATTCGTCCAACATAAGCCCAGAATTATTGTGTCCACGACTTATTCCTGCGCGTGAGCCGAGCGGAAGGTCGTCGATATACACGCCAGCTATCTGGGAGGTATAAAATTGAAAGTTTACTTGCTCTTAGTGTTATTTCGTAAGACTTTGTTTTACCGCACCGAACAAACCTAACCTTAGCATTTGTACAGAAATTACCTCAATTTAGAGTTTAACATTTTTTTAGGATGAACATGTGCTCGAAATGAGAATCCTTCGTGATTTTTCTTTTGCTTTGAAGGAATTACATTATTTTATTACGTCATAGCACCATTCTTTCGCTAACACCTCTGAGGCTCAAAAAGCAGCCCTGGCCACTGCAACAGGCCCCAAAGAATAAGAACTTAGTCAACTCCAGAGATCCTTCACGCACGAGCATCAGTCTGTCACCAACCAATATCTCATCAACGCTATTTGTACGCCATTTTTAGCTTGTTTTGCAGTGCACAATCTTAAGGCCCTATGTCCTTCTCGCCGTGACCTGTGAGAGCATGTGTTCGTTGGTGAAGCTACGCAACGTAAAGATGGCTTGCTAGACAAGCAGCCAGCCCGCCGGCGGATGGGGGCAGGGCTGCGACACTTCGGAGGGGCGGTCGTGTCTCGCAGGAGATGAAGGCCTGGCATTAGGACTACCTTCTCGTCACTACGGAGACCCTAGGACCAGATTACTGTTATGGTGGGTTGCAGTGACTAACAGCGATATGTCTAGTCAACCTGTTCAGTAATTCTTAACTACCTAAATAAAGTAGAAGGTCCATCACTCTCGCCTAATAAATAAATGGGAGAAGATAACGATAGGTTCTAGCCCACTTGAAACACACTGTGAGCGATGTAAGCTTTTTAGCTACATTACTGCTATTTAGCCACCTTACTGCTATTTAGCCACCTTAATGCTATTTGGCCACCTCACTGCTATTTAGCCACCTCACTGCTATTTAGCCACTTTACTGCTATTTACCAACCTTAATGCTATTTGGCCACCTTAATGCTATTCGGCCACTTTACTACTATTTAGCCACCTAACTGCTATTTAGCCACTTTAATTGCTAATACCTATTACTAGACTTTAATTGCAGCTTATACCTATTGCTAGACTTTAGTTGCAGCTTATACCTATTGCTAGACTTTTATTGCAGCTTATGCCTATTGCTAGACTTAAATTGCTGTTTACACCTATTGCTAAACTTTAATTGCAGCTTATGCCTATTGCTAGACTTTAATTTCAGCTTATACCTATTGCTAGACTTTAATTGCACCTTATACCTATTGCTAGACTTTAATTGCTGCTACTACCTATTGCTAGACTTTAATTGCACCTTATACCTATTGCTAGACTTTAATTGCTGTTACTACCTATTGCTAGACTTTAATTTCAGCTTAGACCTATAACTAGACTTTAATTGCTGCTACTACCTATTGCTAGACTACTACCTATTGCAAGACTTTAATTGCAGCTTATACCTATTGCTAGACTACTACCTATTGCAAGACTTTAATTTCAGCTTAGACCTATAACTTGACTTTAATTGCTGCTACTACCTATTGCTAGACTACTACCTATTGCAAGACATTAATTGCAGCTTATACCTATTGCTAGACTTTAATTGCTGCTACTACCTATTGCTAGACTTCAATAGCTGCTACTACCTATTGCTAGACTTTAATTGCTGCCACTACCTATTGCTAGACTTTAATTGCTGCTACAACCTTTTGTTAGATTTTAGTTGCTGGCATATCTATTGCTAAACCTTACTGTTATTACCTTACTGTTAGACCGACATTTTGGCTGCTAGGACTCGATTATATTAGAGCTATCTGGGAGATGTACAATTATTGAAAGTTTACTTGCTCATAGTGTTCTTCCGTAAAACTTTGTTTTACAGCACCGAACAAACCTAACCTTAGTATTTGTTCACAGCCCGTGATCTTCCCCCTTGGAACGTCCATGGGCTAATCGTGAAACTGCGCTGCTGACATCCCACCTTCGGTTACCTCTGCGATGCGGGGAAATTTGCGGGGGTCTGACTATTCAATTGTTGTTAAACTATCCTCTCAAGAATGTACTGACTACTTTCAGTATACGTCCAGAGTGTCTAGCAAATCTTTCCTTGCCCCCATGGTAGTTTTTTCATGACTGCCGAACATAACTCAACATAAAAATTTCAGTAGTGAGTCTCTCATAAAAGTCTCTCTTCATTCAATTTACGTCGACTTTTGTTGCAGAAATATACTCATAGCAACATATATTAAACAGTATAAAAAATTACCGATTTTAAGATGTGTCCCATGCAATCTGATTGTCCAGCAAAGTTCCGTCACAAGCACCAACAGCATGCCACCTATAGTGGCGATGGAAGAAAGTATCAATCGAGTGTCTCCTGATGAGAAAGTTTGACAGGAATATTCTGCTCTCATCAAAGCGCCTGTGCGTCCGAAATGTCTGATCTGCAGAGAAACAAGGTCCACGGTGCTCGTGTTACTAGAGCGCCTTTCTTAAAATAACAGCCAGCCTAATGAGTGTTTCAAGGTTAAAGGTGCCAAGCGTTATGGTAGCAGATCCAAATCTGAGAAAAGTGTCACATTCAAATGTCATAAAGAAGCAATGCCACCTACATCTCTTTGCCAGCGCACAGAAATCGTGATGATTAGCGGAGTGGTTTCAAGTCCTTAGATAAATTAAGGGATTAAAATTAAGTAGGCTGGAATTTCTGGATGATTACTCAGGGGACAACGCTGACATGACTAAAAATATTAAAAATACAGTAATAATGTTTCTGTCAAAAGATTGATAAGTGAAGTACAGTTTCCACAAATCATTTCTGATACACCAGAAATATAAGCGTATTCGAGCGGATTTGAGCTCGGCGTTAGCTCGCACAATCGGATTAGATCATTAGAAGAAAGAACATAATGTACTCGCATGTTTTCTTGCGACACCAGCAGAGTTAAGAGCTTCATTTGATCAGTAAAGAGCAAAAGTTACACAAGTTTGAGCTTCTCCACGCAATGTACCTTGTTATACTAATCCTATACAACACAAGATCGTCAAGAAACGTCAGTTACAACCAAAGTTGGACACAGTCCAACGTTCAAAAGGATAAATGCAAAAATTAGAACATTAGGACCAAAATATGTTTTCGCAACAATTTCATTATATCAAACGCTGTTACTCCTTATGGCGGCCCGGACCCCGTGATTTAATCGTAGGTCAATAAAACTATTTATCAAACACGCCACAAATGCTAATTTGCTTGATGAAAATGTAGTCACCTACCACATACTGTATACGGCGTGAGACTTCCACTTTCACTAAGAATTGCGTAATTCTGCGCATAATTTAGTTTATAAATTTCCTAATGAAAAACTGATTTATTTTGTGCCACTCTTACATCAACTGATCTCGCAGTGCTTACTATCCTCTTACAACAACTGATCTCGTAATGCTTATTACCCTCTTACATCAACTGATCTCGTAATACTTACCACCTTCTTACATCAACTGATATCGTAGTGCTCACTACCTTCTTACATCAACTGATATCGTATTGCTTACTACACTCTTACAACAACTGGCCTCTTAATGCTTCCTATCCTCTTACAACAACTGATCTCGGAATGTTTACACCTTCTCACAACAACTGATCTCGTAGAGCTAACTATCCTATTATATCATCTCAACTCGCGCTGCAGCCACACTACGGGAATGATCTTTTCGATGTCTAACTTGCCATTCTAGAGGTCCCGCAAATTTTTTATTAGATTTATGTCTGGGTGCTTAGCAGGTCAATTTAATTGTCTGACACATCCTGAATAATCATTTGTCGAGCCAATCAATGATGATTTTACTCTCATACAATACACTCGGCAGTTTTCATTTTGAAAGATAGGCAAAGCAACATCTCTTACTTTACTAATTGCGTAAATGCTGAAACTTTGCCTCCTAGCTGCTCACAGTAACCATAATGGTTCAGTTTCCCGGGTGCCTCAACTAAACGATATCTTTTGAGTAATTGTAAAAGCCCTTGAAAATGACAGACCTCCCTCCTTCCTCTGCGGCGCCATGCATGACTGAAGCTTTCACGAGTATGTTCTTCAATGAATGTAACTGCGAGGAGCATTGCTATAGAGACAGAATCGTGATTAATCATACTACCTCCACTTCATCACTCTTTAACAGTCTATGTGAGTGTGCTTTGTACTGCCATCATGGACTGACGATTATATATAAATATGTGTATATACGTATATATGTGTATGTATAAAGGAATTTAAGAAATGGTGTTTTAAATAAAAATATCGTCAAATTACAAACTGTGATGAGATTATTCGTCAACGCTCATGTCGGAATGAAATTTAAACTACAGAGTGGCCCAGAAGTAACTGACCCTTTTAATTTGCTAATAAAAAAAAATATGAATGCTAGAAAGTTGAAACTTGTTTTTTTGTTAGAATAACATTTTTATAGTTCATTATATGGTATCCTATATATTCGGCTAGCATACGAACTGGAGAAATTTCGCTTCATTTCATAACCTCAAATTTTCATAATGGTTCGCTACAGGAAAGAAGAAAGAATCAGAATTCTGCATTCCTACATTAAGACCGTCAATAACAGAAATGCAACGTGACTACAGAATCCATTTCAAACAAGGATCAGTCCTTCTAAACACAATTACACAAGAAGAAAAACGCAAGAAGAGAATAACATTGTTAAGAGATTGCTTTCCAAATCATTTAATTTCACGATTTGGAAACATCCAGTGGCCCCCTCGTTCTCCAGATTTGACCCCATGCGACTTCTTCTTGTGGGGCTACCTCAAGTCACGAGTTTATGGAACAAATCCAACAAATTTGCAAGAACTTAAAAACAACATTTCTTCTGAAATAGCTCAACTCTCGCCAAATACACTTAGAAGCGTTACGGAAGCAACAAGGAAAAGAGCCCTAATATGTCAAAAAAAAGTAGCGGCCACTTAAAGGATATTATGTTCAAAACATATTGTTAATAAACTATAAAATTGTTATTGTTTCCAATAAAACAAGTTTCAACCTTCTAGAGTACATCGTTTTCTTTTTTTAGCAAATCAAAAGGGTCAATTACTTCTGGGCCACCCTGTATAAGGTAACCTAAGTTTGAAAAAAATAACAGTACTATAGTTATGTTTTCATCAGCAGAGTTGCCCAAGTTTGCCAATATACAACACTGACTCTGCTTCATCTCAACTCGCCTCATCTTTATTGTTTCGATGTTTTTCTGTCGCAGACCAAGTTTGAGACACTCGAGTTAGGCTATCAGGAAAATTCGAACATTAAAAATAACGCTGTATCACGGGTACATCAGCTGATTGACAATCATAAGTTGCAAAATGATTGTAGAACAATAATGAAAAACTGAACTCAGTGAATAAAAATTTTGATTAACCAGGTTCAGTTTTTCACCGTCGATTCCCATTTTTCACACAACAGAAACCATTTCCGAGAAAAATTCAATGCAAAATCATTTACCAGCATTGTTAGAATACTGCAAGATGCATACCAAAAGCTGTATTCCATAGCTGGAGTACTCGTATTTTAAAAAGTACTCGTATTTTTAAAAATCTCGTATTTTTTTTTCAGTACTCGTATTATTTTGCACCAGACTCGTATTTTAAAAAGCGAGTCTTATCACGAGCGGCTGTCTCAACTGCAGTAATTCCTCAATGCTTAGAACGAGGCTCGAGGGAAAAGGCCGCCGCAGTGCGCAGCTGGGCTAGGAATTCAGCAACATAGAAGCAAAACCAAGGCTGAAAAAGGTTTGCTCTTTTATTTGCTGTATTTTTTTCAATTTTACACATTCCACGTGGTTGTATTCATTCGAAGGAGGTATCGAATTGAGTATATAGCGAACCAATTACACCACATAAACACAATTCATAAGCAAATTTCTCAACATGACATTCATCTCAGTTTCGTTACAAAATAGAGATAGAGAGACGATACTCACGTTTTAACTCAACAATACGTATATATCGCTCTGTTCTACTTTCTCATCAACTACACACATACGGTAAATGTATACATGTATACACATTTATTTAAACTTATTTAAATATATGTAAATATTTACAAATTAGTAAATCATCTCGTAAGCGAAATTCTTTAATTTTAGCATGGATGTGACTCCTTGGCAAAAAAAGGAATATGATGGATGCATCATGAAACGTAGGTACATAGAACCGAGGAAAAGTGTTGTAAAATGTTCTTCCAGAAAGTGCTCGCATTGCTTTGACGGACCAAAGAAAGGTCAGCTGACATCCATTAGCAAGGCGAAGTTTAGGGGTGGAACAAACTTCTACTCCTCAGCACATGTGTAGTGGGCACAATATTTCAACCGAAAATTACATGCAAGAAGTGAGTTAATACGACACTTTGCTGTCCATGCTCTTTGAATTTGCAAAAAGGGTAATTTTGAGTTATCATGAACGACTAAGTTAACATTTCCAGTATGATTACAGTCTTGAATTTCACCCAAGAATTTTCATGCTCAGCAATGCAAGCGCGCTAGGCTTACTCGCAGTGTTGCTGCTCAAAATGCAGAATGACTTACAGCAAAGGTACTCTTCAATATTTAGGGTAATTTCTTTGGATCATCGATTTCTACGAGAACCAGACTGCCAGATTGTTGGAGAAGATGGAGGCCAGCTTCAAAGAACAGAAGAATATTAGCTGGGTGTACCAGTTCACTCCATGTTTTTTTTGGAAACTCACATTAGGGTTCCACGTACAGACCAGTGGCTTCCGTTTTTTACGAGTTCATGTGTCCCTTTATTATCTCCTTACTCATTCCGATGCCTACATCCCTTTGCGGTTATGTTAAATCATTAGCGTTCAGAAGATGATGTATTCAAGTTGGGGAAAGCCTTTTCACCTCTAAAATTGTTCATACAAGATTCGAAGAAACGTGTCAAAGGAACGAAAAGACATGATGTTTAGGCGAACAACTTTGAGAGAATGTTACAGTATATCTGTGGGATTCAGCACATTTACCATATTTAGGTCTGAAAATCTTTGGTTTTCTTTGCAGTTAAGGGTCGATTGTTTGACGAGATCTACAACTACGGATACAACACAAATCAGTTCAAACATTTTCAGCCAATGAAACTGAATAAATTTGTTTCCTAATGTACGTGTTTGTCACACCACAATAAAGGTAATATCTCTTCAGAGGGCATGAGAAGCGAAAAATTTAGGCTGGTTAGATTTGTCTATTTTACGAAATGTGGAAAGGCTTCCTCTGGGGAAATACTGTGAGGTTACCTCAGCTACAGATAGGCCTCCGAGACATCTGTTTTTCTAGCTAGACTATTTAACTCGTATTAGTTTCATGCTTATTAGCTATCTCTTTCTGTCTATTCCTCCTTTTGAAAATGCTGTCTCTCTGCGCAAAATATCCTACATAGGAATAGACCTTGATCATAGATTTAGTCCATAGTCCATTGACTTAGTCCAGCCTAAATTTAGTCTACAGTCCATACAACATATCCCTTCTTTTCGCTATCTTGAGATCACCGCTGTTGTGGTTAGGAGTCTCAAACCATGTGAGAAAATTGATAATAATAAGATTGATTATATCGAGAGTTCAAAGTCCAATAACCCCCAGAAACAGTTAATGAATCTAGTACGGGAAGCTTACGTCC
>JACJUY010004622.1:0-30446 GCA_014220935.1 Platorchestia sp. MABIK | reverse complement strand
GCAGCAATAATCTTTATTTCTCAAAAATTCTCAGAATTCTGGATTCCTATGGGGGACGCTGTCCTTAATTTACATTGGTACATCTTAGGATTACTGAACACTTGTAATGACTAGATAGAATTCCAGCGGTAACTGAGCTACCAGCGATTGACAGAATTGAAAAGTGACTAAAATGTAATCACTACATGTACCCTCCCCCTCGAGAGAAATTAGTTCGAACAATACTTGTGAATTTGTTCAGATGGTGAGGTAGTCACAATACGTTGCTGCTGAGCGTTGGTGTCGAGCGTTGGTGCCGAGCGTTGAGACCAAGCGTTGGGACCGAGCGTTGGGGTCGAGCGTTGGGTGCCGAGCGTTAGGGACGAGCGTTGAGACAGAGCGTTGAGGCCGAGTGGTGGGGCCGTGCGTTGGGATCGTGCGTTGGGACCCAGCTGAACACGTTTTGGCGGCTTGTTTGATTGTGCATTTTTGCGCTTGGTTATACGTTCTTGAAGTAAGGGAACAAACACCTAGCGGAAATTGCGACGAAGGTTACTTCGTTAGTTGAAGTTGGAGAGCAGCGATGGGTACGACTGTGGTCACCAGGTGGAAGGTGCAGGCAGTGAAGAAGTCTCGGCCCATTGGTGAAGCCGCTGGAGAGCTGCTAGGATCACCAGTTGTAAGGGGGCAGGCGATATAGAAGCTTAGACCGATGGTAAACCCGCTAAAGAGCAGCGGCTGATGTATATGGGGTCACCATTTGTAAGGTGCGGGCAATGTAGAGGCATCCGCCCGACGGCGAGCCCGCTGGGGTCATCAGAGTTGGGACTCAGTGATGCTTCTGGGGTCAAGCCTACACCTTTTTCGCTTCAAAATAATCCAAGTCAAGTTCGAATTAATCCAAGTCAAATTCAAATTAATCTAAGTCAAATTCTAATTAGTCTAAGTCATTCAAATCAATCCAACCCTGAGTTGAGGTAAGAATTGACATAATCACTCGTTAATTTGAACGTTCTTTGCGTTAAATATGTATCTATTGGATGTGATGGGCAAGAAAAACGCTTTTCCTTTCGGCGAGGAATACATACAATTTCCGCCGGTGTTGCAATCAAAAAACAAGCTGTCGTAAAATGTGGTAAGTTGCCAGCACCAGGAGGCAGAGTGTGATTCAGATTTTTGAGCGGCGTAAATGATGCAAGTCAATTATAAAAACTTCGTATTACTCTACACATTGAAGATGTTTTACAATTCTACATTAATGGCAGCGTGCATCCATTCAAATTTTTGTGTTCATAAGGTAATTTTATGTTACAAATACACAAAGTAGTATTGAGGATTTATTTACACTCATTAAAAGATTTATATGCGTGAAATCCTACTTTAAAACATGTCTAAAATCAAATATGCATGCAACTAAATAAGATTACCATTGGACGATGCGTAGATTTAACCTTTAAAAGAAATATAGAAACGAAGTCTTTTTATTTTGATCTCACAAACTATTTTTGTAAAAACAAGTTACAATTTGTTTCATCGACAGAGATGATATATTTGCCTTGCCCTAATAATTTGAAACGACGGCATAATTTTTTTTGCTAATGCAGGATTGCATCTGTCTAGTCATGTACTCATATAAATTGTAATTAAATGGTATCGTACATACGTACTCAGTGAATCGCATTTGTATATTTTTTTTAAAGATTGAATCAACACGTCTTCCTATCGTAATCTCATGTTGTTGCATATATATGATTTCATATGTAAATGTGAGATAAAGTGGAATTTCACACATATAAATCTTTCTATGAGTGTAAATAAATCATCGATACTACTATGTGCATGTGTAACATAAAATTACCTTTTGATCGTAAATATTTGAATGGAAGCGTACTGTCATTAAAATACATAATTTTAACACAACTTCAATATGTAGGATAATACGAAGTTTTTATAATTGACTTGTATCTGTTACGCCTCTCAACGATCTGAATCACACTCTGCCTTCTGATGCTGGATATATGGCACATTTTACGACAGCTTGTTTTAAGATTGTAACACCGGCGGAAATTTGATGTATTCCTCGCTGAAAGGAAAAACGTTTTTCTTGCTCATCACATCCAATAGATTCATATTTAACACAAAAAACGCCCAAGTTAACGAGTGATTATGTCAATTCTTAATTCAACTTAGGTTTGGATTAGTTTAAGCTTGACTTGGATTATTTTGAACTTGACTTGGATTAAATTGAACTTGACTTGATTTGATGTGAAAAAGGTGTAGTTAAACCTGTTGTTGCTACCTCGGCCATTTAATTCCACTGCGGCAAGTGGAGTAGCGATCTTCCTTATGCTTCGCTAATGGTGAGTATTGTTGAAACAGGTAGAAGAACTCGGAACTACATCTTGATTAAATTTACATTGATACATCTTAGGATTACTGAACACTTGAAATGACTACAGTAGATAAAATTTCGGCAGTAACTGAGCTGGAAGCGATTGACAGAATTGAGTGGTGACTAAAGTATAGTCACTACTAGTTAATCAGAATTGTAGATCTTTCTAATAGTTAATTTGTACATGTGATACCGTCCGATTGTTTCAATCAACCTGAGAAGCAAGGGGGCTTGGACTCTCAGCCACTTTCACTTTTTAGCCGTAGCTTCTACAATTTTGGCCATCCCATGTAGAAACTAAACTGGGACGACTATATCATAGATGCCTTGGCGGAAAAGACAGGGTACTCTCTAAAGAGACAGACGTGAGAGCGTTAGGATGCAGCTTATTGTCTGCGCAGGAGATAACCTGTTGGTGACAAATGAAGTACCAGGCACGATAGCAGGTGACGGAAACGAATAAAGTTTACATGATTTTATAATGAAAAACACAACGAAACCTAATCTTGGGTAACGGAGGATAAGGGGATTCTTGTACACCCCATCAGCGCGCTCAAAAACCCCAGTGTCGGACGCAACTGTCGAAAGAGAATACCATCACGATTAGACTTTAGGTTTTAAAGTAATTGAGTAATTGAATTATGATAAGGTGGTGGCCGTCAAGCGGTCCACGAAATAGCGTAATTGAGTAACTAAGTAAGCGTTCAAGTAAGTAGTTTAGTTAGTAAACAATTTAGCAACATTCTTTTCTATTTATACCTAAGGTTGTACAGGCTTTATAAAATTTATAATTAAGGTTTCACATGTCTGTAGAGCAGCTTGTGCTCGACAGACATTTAATGAAATGGCGCTGACCAAAACCATGTCTTACCATCTAATATGCAGAAGTGCTTTGCATTCGCCCAGAAGCAAAAGGACGTAATGAGTAGAGTAGCGCTGCGCATGGGAGGCGGAGGAAGAGAAGTTAGCCAGCCATGTAAGTTCGCAGGTCCATCAGCGAGGTGTCATGATCGCTATGACGATCCGATCAATGTCGGTAGTGGCACACAGATGATCACATGATGCAGAGATCATGAACATTTTAGACCAGATAGTAGCTATGCTCTATTTACACAGGCGCCCACAGCAAGCAAAGCTCGGCATAGGTAGAATAATTGTAAGAGATCAACCAGAACTCTTTTTTGGTGGTGAGAGCTCTGCTGCCGGTCGACGTCTGCCTTGCCGCGCCGAGAGTGCTCTAACGTGAGCAGCCGCAGCCATCTGATTCTCATTATTCTTCGGACGATTTAAGAAACATAGAAATGGTCAGCACCAGAAATTCTAAATTGATAATTAAATTTGAAACATTTATGGAAGTTACAATTACGAAGTTATTTAATTTAGCTTAAGTAATTCAAGTTATTTTTTTATTAGCCTTAAAATTAACGTTGGTGAATTTTCTTCAGTTGGTGGTATCGCTACATTTTGAGTGGAGATCACTTAAGGAGAACGAGCATGTTTGGCTCTGATTTTATGCATCTCATTCTGGGCTTCATCTGCTCCAAAATTGCGTCCAATGAGGTAAAAATCACTTTGCATTAAATTACTTTTCATTTAAATTTGCCACACTAACCGAACTTTTCAATCGTCAGCTCTCAACAGCTTTGCTAATATTTGTGTACCCTCGGTCATCCGTCTCATGAGTGAAATATAACCTCTTTCGTTCTATCAATTTCCTTTGTAAGTAAAGAAAAAAGAGAGTGAAGTAGAAAAGTGAGCAGAAAATCATCAATATTATTGACGAAACTAAATATGCTCCTATTTATGATTGCTTCAGGTAAGGGCATTTTAGATAAATCAGGCACTCCAAATGAATCAACTACTCCCATTTTCATTGAATTAAATCATTATATTCACGCTAACTGTCTACATTTTGACACTGGTAGCGACTTTACATTATGTCTCACAAAAATGATTCATGAAAGAATATAAATCGAGTCTTGGTAAAGGAAACATGTATCGTCTAATGTCGCATCAATGTGATGAAAATAACCTAAAACTAGACTTCGGAGCAACATTTGCAGCAAATGTGGAAATGCCAACTGAACTGTAATATGCAATTGCAAAATTAAGTTCAGTGTTGTAATGTAAATAAAATATATCACCAAACTTTGTTACAAACTTTTTCAAAGCAATGAAATATTTCAAATTTGAATTTATATATGCGTTCCATTCGCTCCAAGACGACCTCGTGTAACCGATTCATTGCTCAAGCCTCGTTACAGTTCATCACTGAGAGTGAGTGTGGCAACAAGTATTGGGTATTTATTTGGATAACGAAAAATTTCTTCCAGCTTAAACTTCGCATTTTATGTGCATAGGATTCGAGACTGTAAGGACTAACGTGAGAAATCGTTTAAAATGAAATAAAATACAAATCGAATAAAGTCATCAGCGAGGCAACACCAACGCACTACATGGGTGTGATAAGGTTAAAGTAATAAAAATTTCATGGAATAAAAATGATGCTTCGTTTCTACAGAAAAGACCATACACTATTTAAAAGAGCTAACTAAATGTAGCCACCAAAGGAAGAACCGTCAGCTTCCGCACAGCTCTGCACCTGCGAACCTTGAAAGAGCTTTCACGCGTTTCGAATTCATTACTGTTTTTGTCAGTCAATTCTTTAATTTAACTGGACAAGCCTTTTTTTGACTGCAACGTTGATGACTGACCGTATCATTAGGATGTAATCAAATGATGGCATTTGTAATAGCCTAAAAGTATGATAATTTTATGTAGGCGTAGTGCACAGCTACAGTGTGAATCAAGAATTTTCTCCCACACTGATGAGAGGTTGGATTTACTGGACAAAAATTAGCTGTTACTAACTCATTCTGGAACTGTCTTTTTGAAATAAAGCAACTTGCAACTAAGTGGTTGACGGTTACATTAGCAACCTCTGCTTCACAAGTCGTTAATTTCAGGTTCCAACCAGTTCGTTTAGTGATAAAAAGAAACCAAATTTGAGAATTAAAACTTAGCACATAATGCACTAGACTGAGATATCATACATTATGTTCATAGAGAAATCCAGTAAACAATGCTGTTAAAAATAAGCCAATGAAAAATTGTGTTAAAGTCGGAGGAAATGTTCCATTTTTTTACATTCCCTATTCATATGTATATTTTTTTAACAGCGTGTTACATCCATTGATTCAATTATTCATTTACAAACTGCATTCCTCCGGAAGACAAAAGTATTGCGTTTTAAAAACGTTCCTTCCTATTCGTAATATTTATGTGCTTAAACAACACAGAATCTCTTTGTCAGAAGCAGTAAAATACCGTGGAATAGGTGATGTACGATGATCAGGAGCGTGTACTATCATCAGTGTATGTGGGTGTTTTGCACGCACTTCAATTAGTAAAGTCATTTTAAATTTGATATC
Source organism: Platorchestia sp. MABIK (assembly GCA_014220935.1). Lineage (NCBI taxonomy): Eukaryota > Metazoa > Arthropoda > Malacostraca > Amphipoda > Talitridae > Platorchestia > Platorchestia sp. MABIK. The sequence goes on along the minus strand of JACJUY010004622.1, from coordinate 24,644 downwards.
CAAACACCGTAAAAAGTAACAGTGGAATGAACATTTCACCCATAACCTCCCAGCGAATCAATCACGACATCTCAGACAAAAACTTCTAGCACTAAGAGGCAGTAAACAGACCTGTCAGGCTGGAGTCTTCATGTTTTAATTTACAGTATAGGTTAGTAGTAGCAGTCTTGGTCATTTAAGAATAACTTTTGCACTATTTATGAGTACGTCATTTATTTGCAAATAGTCAATCACTTGGAAAACTTTCGTTTATTTTCAGAAATCAATAGCGTCATTAGGCATGTTGCGCTCATTTTGGATTCGCATTCAATTATCAAAGAACGATTTCTCGTTCGACTACTGTTTAGTGTAAATTCTGCTAAAAACACATCCCCGAAAGGATAGACCAGAACAACACAACTATTTTTACTACGTAATTTTTTAATCGCTAACATCGTTTTTAATGCCAACGCTCAATGTTACAACAAGTTTGCTGCTATAAATGTCTTAGTTATCAATCCCGAGTGACCTGAAATATTTGCTTAGAGCGTAAAGTGTTCCAGCATTTTAAACGAGTGCTGCTCGACCATGACATAAATGAAGCCAGCGATGCCTGTACAATTTATTTCGACAGTGTTACATCCAGGTCACGTACGTGTAACTGATATCATATGTGACATGCGTCAAGAAAGGAAGCAGAGCGCTCGTTTTCATGTCTATAATCCATCAACCTCTCGCCTAAACTCAACAATGCTCTTTAAGTTTTCCGTCACACAAAGTCTTACTTCACATACTTAGACATAATTCGAACAGAATCACACAATTTCGTTTTATCTTGCACACAGAACTACAGAGTTCTGGCAATTTTTCAAGTTGAAAGCTCATGTTGGATAATGTCGAACAAATTCTATGCTTTCTACACCTTTTGAAGCCACACAAATACAAAATTCACGCATCTTTGCATAGAGGAACGTAAAAGTTTGAGAAAAAATAATAAGTTGCTTTAAAATCTCTTCAAAGCTTGTCTCCATCTATCATCATCACACAGTAATGGAGTTAAACAAATACATAGCAGTGCTTAAATTCAGCAACTCGCGTACGGCAGTCACGCTCACAATCACAGAAGCTCACAGGAAACCTATTTGCAAGATCACTTCTCGACGGAGCGTTCTAATGGAGGACATTCAGGTTAGTAGTCAGGGCAGTTACACCAACCACGTGTGACGGCTCGCAGCTGGTTGATAATAAAGTGCATACAAGTTTTTATTTGTTCCTTTGATTCGAGCTAGTGCTGCATCTGGTAAGGCATTTCAGATTGTTTACCGAAATGATTTTGTTTGTTTAGAAGAATGTCAGAGCTTAGTTTTAGCTACTTGGAAGCATGAAAAGCCAACACTCCGCATAGTGTAATAATATTGTTCTAATTTTTACAAATGTGGGTGAGTAATGTACGCTTCTCGTGTTATAAAATACTAAGTCGAGCCAGGTGCTTTCAATACTCACTGAATTCACACTCGCAGGCAATGTGTGACTTTACGTGCGAAATGTTTACGAATATTGAATGAGAGTGCGTGGCCTGTCTTCAATTCCACGCTTGTAAAGTAGAAGTTACATTCCAGTCCTTTCGCTATCAGTTTCTCATCGGTTTCACACCAGACAACATCGAGTGCTATCCAAGTTCACAGGCCTGCACACGGCAAAGAAAATGCCGATTGAAGCTAGGTGGTGGATTTGCATTTTTGCTCTGGTGGTATCTTTTCATTCCAGCGAGCGCTGTGTAATGCAGCAGTGAAGGTAGCAGATGCAAAAAATATCTATACTACATCAGTGGTTCACTGAATATCTAAGTTATTTCGCATTATCACATAGAAACAAGCCCTACGAACACGTGATAAAATGTGATTCGAAAACACTTTGCTTCGCATGTGAAGACTCGAAATATGGGCGAGGTAAAATATGATCCAATTCTGTTCCAAATTTTTGCTGAATTTTAAGGTCTACTACGATGAAGGAAAGAAGTAAACAACTAATTTCCTCGGATAAGTAGCGAAGAACCTCATTTTTCTCGTTATAAAGTTCTTGTTTTCATTGAAACCATTGCTGATTAGTTCCTTGATGTTGTTTACAATAACATTAACGATGTAATGGTATTGATTGCGTTTCAGCAGGTTATTATCAAGAATTGTACTACGCATTCCAGACTAGTTTTACAAAGTTGCCGTATTGTTTGAAGGCGTGCTATGTCATCATTCGGATTAATCTCTTAAGATTTTCTAAGACGTTAATAGAAAACAATCCTCTTGAACCTATTATTTTCAGAGCACGAAAGTAGGTGTTTGCTATTCTTTAGCTAATAGTTAAAATTTGTTGTAAATGTGCATCATTAATTATCTGATACTCATGAACTTAGGCCATTATTACTTTTCAAGTTTTGTAGAACAACATGAACTCAATCTTGTTCGTTAACACATACCATACTGATGTAAAATAATAATTAATCGAAACATATACTGAGGTAAAGTTATCAGATCATCTTTTTAGAACATTATTTACTGTTTTATAGATTAGTTAACAGTGGTGTAGGAACTTTCTCTCCAATTGTGTATCGTTGAGGTAGCTCTACGCTCGTCTCGATGATGTTACAGCATCTAGCTTTACTGATCTTTAAAGCTTAAGAAATTGGAAGTGCCCTTTGCACAAATAAGTGCACTTATTGAAAATAAATGGAAAATAAAGAAAAGTGTATTATCTGAAAAAATCACTGGATCATTTTTTGACTCGTAATGCGTTATTCTTCCTGTAATTTTTTGAGAGTAATTTTGACCAGTGCTTGCACACCAAGATCATAAGTTGCAAGATCTCAAGATAAGATTTGAGTCTCATACCAAGATCATAAGTATACTCAAAACTCAATAACCTCAAGAGAAGCCCACCAAGCTGTAAATACAGTAATTCATGTTCATTTTGAGTAATACACGCCTCGATGGTGAAAAAACATGCATATGAAATCGTTCGTTTTTAAAAACATGGCTGAAGTCACATAATGTCACTTAACCCTTTTGTTATAGGCGGCAAAATTTAAACTATCCATTTTCACCTAATAAATTGATTTAAAGTACAGCAGAAGTGTCGCCTACTTCAGCTGCACTCACTAGAGGAGGCGAGCATTTAAACACCAAGAACTCCACGCCTTACTCTTACAGCGTGGAGATCATCAGACATCACTGCTAGAGAATCATTGCAAACCCACACATTACTTTTGCCAAGGCAACAAACCTGAAATTACATTGGCATCAGAAATGTTTTTTCTGGTGTCGAAAGCCACTCATAGTCAACCTTATATTAGAAATGTTTCATTAGAAAAATGAAGTGAGACACAGTAACACGAGTCAAAAAATGTCTCATGTTAAGTTAATGATAAACGAGCACTTCACCTGGAAAAGACGATGTCTGTGTTTACGTCAACGTTTCTATGAAAAACAGAAAAGGAGACTTTGTCCTGTTAAACTCCTGAATGCCACTCTACTCTACTGAAGAAGGTCTCAAAACTTGCTCTTCCACTGAAGAACATGAATAAAAGACAAACAAAAAAAGTTTCGTGTCTAGCCTAAATGCCATGGACCAAGCTTCGTTCGGCATTGCAGCTCATCTGCGTTAGGATGTCATCAGTCAGGTAATTGAAGCTCCTGCCCGCCTGTGGAGTAGCTCCCGGCCATACTGCAACTCGCTGTCTCATTCAGTCCAGTGTATGGGGTGTGTCTCAAATGTTGGAGAAAATAGTGTGCAACCTGCGCAGCGTTAAGAGTGATGTGTTTCGGAGGCTGAGTTATGGGTGATGTGATACGAACGCTGAGTTCCGGGTGAAATACATCATCCTTTGTTTAATTTTTATGATGTTGGAGAACACATTTTATAACGCGCATAAAGAAGTGCTTGGAATAAAAGTTTTCCCAATCTCAGAAAGAAGACTTTAGCACGCTAGTTCTCTCACTGAGCGCCCTAGAATAGTTTTACGTACAAAGATATGTGCCTTGTGAGGAGTGCACTGCACGTGTTCAGCATTGTGCAAAAATTTGGTGAGGGTTCATTAATTAAGGATTGACCGAGGATTGAAAAAAAATTGGGGAGTTCAAATACCGTCACAAGATTGTGTTTTACCCGATTCCTTCCATCTTGTCTGAGTTACAAAAGCCGCCGCTATACTCAATTACCTGGAGAAACATGTGAGCCATAAGATATAATGAAAGTACCACAACGCGTTGTTTTGATCTTTTTTTCATATTCACAAGACGTACTCATGAAGGAGTGGGAATGTGTGGACGTTCGTGTGGTCGTGAGTGGTGACGGAAGCCTTGTTTGCATGGTGGCTGGAAGGCGCACCTGTTGTTCTGCAACACAAGGCTGACCGGCAGGCGCACTGACAACTTACCAATATAAGGCTTACTCTTCAGTAGACCCGGTCGGTGCTCATAATTTGCTGATAGTAAAGACGCCCAAGGCCCTAGTGTGATACCAGTAGTTATTCTGCAGCGTACCTCCTTTTATCCGCATGCAATTTGCACTTATACATACGTATGTGTGTATGTGTGAGGGTCATTTCTCTCCTTAACACATTTTTATGAAATTGTGTGAAAATACGTTTTCCAGCCTTCACAAATCGGACGGATTATCAGATATATTTGAATTAATAAGCTGTGGATGGTAACTTGTCCGCGGTTCCAAAGACTCCGTGCGAACTTCATCTACAGTGCATGGTAAGGAGTTCGAATGTGTTTTTATCTTCGTCTGTGAGTCCTCCAACTCATGATCAGGCCCTTCTTCATAACTCCTTCAGTGCAGGATTCAGCTTTTCGCTGAAGCGCCTGTAGAACTGCCGTCTTACAAGTTACGAGTGCTCCGATTATCTCGGCACAAGATGATGTTGCCGCTTTTTTCTGTTCCGCAGGTTAGTCATCACACACCAGCGTAGGTGCGTGTGAGTAGTGGTGTACAGAAAAATAGGCGAGAGCATCTCCACCACCAAAGCTACTACCTCTGATAGCAGGTAGCTGGCCCTATTATCCGGATTAATTGTTAATAAATGAGAAAGAAATTTTCAGATGTTGTTCATTCCACAAGCAAAACTTGAACAGATTTTACTCGGCGACGATCAGGGATGCTCAAAGCGACGGTTTGAGCGTGATCGTACCTGGGACTGAAGTGTGTGCGCCTTCAATTTAGTTTTCTAGAAGCTTATTGATACGTTGGTACCTAATATGATCGTCAGGGGCTTCGGCAGGGGTGCCAACGCAATGGCATGCCGCTGCTTGACTGTTGGACTGGGGATCCGGTTTTCTGCTGCTACATAGGTAGCAGTCTCCTTCTTAGATCTCATCTGCCTATGTTTCGAATTCTCAAGATAGTTTTCCTCTCTTTGTGTTAGGAGGTACGCTACGTGCAAATTTTATTGAGCATGTTCCATATTCTTAGATAAATTTAACGTCAACAGATAAACTTGAATAACTCATAAGGAGGCATTCCTCTTGTATAAGAGCGCTGTGCTTAACGTTCCTTCCCGAATTCTTTCTAACAGAAATTACTTCGTCTTATTTCTAAAATTATATTTCCATTATACATCTGTTATTTTCACATACAGTGCGCAATCTTTACTATGATCGTCTTTCTCTAATGTTTTAACTTAGAACAGTTTAAACACTAAGAGGCATTCTTTACAAAAACTTAACCGGGGTTTAATGACTGGAGACTAATGTTTTTTGCTCATTGCAGTACAAGCTGAAGGGTCAAGCTGTCTGTATTGCTTGAAATAAAACGCACTTTGAGAACTCCACTGGCAACACAAAAAGTTGACTTGATTCCAGTTAGATGGCTGGAAATCCACATATGAAGTTGAAAATATTTCAGCTTTTATTATTTTAACTAACATTTTATATCACAGCTCTTTCCTTTTTGACATTTTTCCTTTTTCTAACTTACACATGCATTCTCTAGTGCGTGCTGCAGCATTCCAGTCTCTTTCGCTCACTTCTGTAACACGCTCTTAAATTTAGACTTTAATCTGGTTTCGGACCTTGACCAGTCCTTGACATCTGCAGCCTACTTGACACTCAGTGGGAGTTCTAGATGAAGCTAGATGCGAGCAGGCCTCTGGAGACTGACTCGAGTCAGTATCAGGGACTTGTTACGATCCAAAACCGGGTTAAAGTTTAAATTTAAGAGCGTGTTACAGAAGTGAGCGAAAGAGACTGGAATGCAGCAGCACACGCAATTAATGGAATGTGTAAGTTGGAACGCTCTATGAACCACAGCCTGCACCCGACCTCGTTTCTCATGTCAAAAAGGAAAAACTGTGAAATAAACTGAAAATATTAACCATGGTTATAATCTAGAACTAAACTGGAACTGGAAAACTAAAGAGTTCGTTAATTAATAACATTTAATTTTGAACATGAAAAAAATGCTTGGAATCCCATTTTGTTAATCTCTGAATATCGTAGGTACACGCAAAATTCGCGGTACCATCTCCATTTGCATAACACGCACACAATAAAAAAAAGACTAATTTTGAACTGTTAAATTGAACTGTTCGAAATGACCAAATTCGTATATGCCAATTTTTTCTTCTTGATTCATATTTTCGTCGCTATTTACTCGCTTTCATGGGGCGAGGTAGAATGACATTACATAAGGTTTTAAATAAATCTTAAGTTCCATGTAGCATAAGAGTCAACCACTCGCCATTTTGTGCTCTGGAAAACCATGCATGAAACACAATTGGTTGCAAATAAAATATGGCTCAGCTGTTTTTATTCAAATTTCTTTGAGTTTTGAAGAATAAAAACATGGGTGAGCCATTTCAAAAGTTAAATACTTCATGTGAACGTTCTTAATGGTGAAATGTACACGTAAATATACGGATGCAGTTCGTGTTACATAAAAATTGAGGGAATATACAAGAAAATGAATTCGAGTAACCATTTACTGATGCATTTCCTTTTATCAAATATGAAGCTCTTAATTCTATCTGTTCTATTTGCAAAATATATCTTCAATATGTCTAACAGCGTTAACGAAAGGACAGCGCATAAGTTTCATGATAATTAGTACCTTAATTTTTTACACCTTATTATCCGCAAATTTTAACATCTAATCAATGTTTATTAGGATCGGAGTACACTTTTTACATGATCATCGCAACTGTACAGCGCAATTTTCGTGCTATTGATATTACAATACCAATCAAATATTATCTACTCATCGAATTTACTTAAACAGGATAATTTGGTTTCAATTCCCACTTGCTAATCATAGGGGCTAAAGCAAGAAAGCTTCCTTGGCTATTACTTCCTCCGGTCGGAAGTATTTGCTACACAAGGAGAAAACTCTCCGCGCTTTAGTATCTCTAACAAACTTCTGTTTTAACTACAGTGGACGATCGCGCACAGTGTGCTGAGCACAAATTTTAACCTTTAGTAAAAAATTGGCTAAAAGAAAATATAATTTTATCTTTTTCCTTTTTCAGACAATATTTAAAAGTTCTTAAGCATGATATGGCAAATAAAGATGATACTGATAAAAAGTACACGTAGGTATAACCGACAGACAAAATATTTGACAGATCCTGAGATAAGAGCAGTATTGGAGACACTTATTGAAAGATCTACAGCCCCTCGGATGTTTCAATTCAATCCAATCCTTTCATCATCAAAAAAGCGTTGATGAATTAATTGGAGCAGTAACAGGTAGCTTTTAGGAATTATTTGAGTTCGAAATTGAACCGCAATTTCTTCACTTTACAGCAGTCAATAGAAGAGATTATTTTGGCTGACGGCGGGGACAATCAGTTTTCAAGATTTCTCCAAAATACACCTTGAAAGGAAATGCATTTTTCGCAATTCAATTAAAGTTCTTTAAAAAGGTAAGATTAAATTAAGAAATATCGAGCAAATATAGTGGAAAATATGTTTTTTCTGTTAATACATCATCAATTTCACTTCTTTGATTAACACGTAGAGTTTTTGTTTTTTGTTATTTCTCTGATCAAAATATTTTTTAGAGATATTTTTTTTATGCCTCATAAATTTAGTCTACTGAATAACAGAAAATAGTTTATCTTTTTTTACAACCAGTAGTTTTTCAAGTATCCTTTCGAAGTTGTTTACACTTGCTTTGACGCAAAAATTTTCGACCAATTACAACAATGATATAGACAAACTATTTCCTAACGGAGGGAGTATTTTTTCTGCAAATTAGAACAATTTGCTCGTTAATCATCAAATTTATTCGGCTAGTGATACGGCTGACGATAATTAGAGACTGCAGCCTCTTCAACAGGATCTTGCAGAACACATCCTTACAAGACGGAGCTCACAGCACGATTTTATCACACAGAGATGGGCTTATGAAATGGACGGCACATGAGCAAAGGTCTCCATACGAATTTTATCTGCTTAGGCAGAGGTAGAAACTTACAACAGAAGTCGTTTACCTTTCGTATTTCTCTGTGATGAGAAAAAAGACAAAAACAGCATTGTCTCTTCGCCTAAAATATCGTTTGTTGTAAAATTGTTCAAACTTTTCCGATATTTGGTACATACAGGCCACAGATTAAATATGATTCACCTAGGTTATTGAAAACATTTATGAAGTAAATGAAACTTCTTCCAGTTTAAATTAAATTTTATGTTTTGTAAGGCATATTAAATGGATTATTGAATCCCTAGAAAAAATATTAGAAACCAATGGCACAATGAAAACACTAGGAAGTGGCCAACAATAAAAGAAAAATAGCTTGAAGAACATCGTGCACCACAAGGCCATCCACTGAATAAAATACGTTCGAACTCAACAAAATCAAATATATTAAAATGAAATGGTGTGGAAAGATTCAATTTTAATTTCGACAAAGAATTGGACGCATTATATTTTCAATTTGTCTTTTTTAAGTCCGCATTATCTCCGTCAAGTCTCAGTTGAAAGCTTTCCACAGACGCACGATGGTTTTTCGCGTCATATTTTGCTCAGTCCTGCAGAAAAGATTCCAAAAAGAGCATTCACATAGGGGACGATGAGCAGTTGTGCCAAAATATTTATACCTATTCATAACATGACAAACCGTTGATTTTAACACTTACTCAGCTGTGTTTCATTATTTTATGAGAAAGAATGTTCAAAAGGTCGTCGCATAATGTAGACTGTTAAAAACATTTAATGCAGTTGATCTGCCCCGAACAAATTTCAGAAGTCTTTTCGCAGAATTCGGCTGAGAGATTGAAGTTGAATAAATTAAATGTATCTTGGTGAAGCTGAAAGTTCTAATACGCACTGCAACTAAATAAAATAAATTCGTACCTGCAATGACGCAAAACGAAGAGTATGTCTAGGCTGATATGGTGTCTCCTTACAGTCACCTTAAAACCTACTAATTTTCAAAAGTTCTGTCCAATGCTCAGTTCAGTAGAACCATTTCAGTAGAGAGTGAAAAAATTAAATGGAAACGAGTTGAAATAAAAAGAAAAGCAAATGCATTTAAACTCGTATTATTGAAGCACTTGCAGTATTGTTACATTGGAAAGAAGATATGTGCTGTACCCACAATTAAGTAGTGAGCTAAAAAACAATTCACGTTTGTGTGAAAGATACAACTCTGGCGATAGATATGACTGCTGTTATCGCTCCTTTGCTGTGGTTAACAGGAACGGCTAACCGAGGAGGCATTGTGTCATATTTAGAACGAGGGTGAATACATGCTGTGCTTGAATGAAAAGCTGTACAATAAAACAGATCGTTCGCATATAGTTAGAAGACAAAAGGTCTTGAATCGATAACGCTAGGCTGATCAATAGTTGCTAAAAGTAATAATGAGAAGCATCAATTAACTTCGGATACCGGTAGATAAAGCACTAAAACGAAAAATGATAAATTATACTGTCCTTCACATTCAAGCTTTGTTATGTTCACATGAAAAGTCATTCATGAATCATGACGTTTTCTACATCCTGCTCATTGAGCAGTATGAAGAAAAGCAGTATGCTGATTGAGCAGTATGTACTGCTCATTGAGCAGTATGAATGTATGACTGAGCAGTGCTCAATTAAAGTAATTTCCAAAACACGTTTCATCAGCCATACAATTTTCCCATTCTGTTATTGGAAAAACTTTGTCACACCTTTTTCTTGTTTGAGATGTAGAAAAATTTAACGAGAGTCTCATCCTTGGACATTTACGACCAGTGGTACAATAAACGAGGCGGATGATAAGCTTCGACTGGGACTTTAAGTAGTTGCATTAAAAGTGTGAAGGTGAACGATTTTTGCAGCCATAATCTGGTCTTGGAATATTGCTCGACAATCTTAGGCAGAAGTAGAGTGACTTGCTGAATAACAAATGTAAACCGGCACTACTTGTGTTTGAACGATAAGAAAACAGTACACACAGCAATATTCTAGGTTAATGCAAAATCATCTAAAGTCAACCCACTCGATCGTTACATGCGCCCTAGTTTCAGTTACATGCTCGTATTTGATTTCATACGGATGATCTGCAGCCCTCAAAAACTTATAATCCAGAGTGTACCGATATGCTCTCGTGTATGCACTGATCCACTCAGCGTCGCCAACCTGAGTCCAGTTTTCTGAGCACGAGCGAAATTCCCTAGCAATATTGACTGACTCGCGAAAGCAACGTAAACTGATTTCAACATAGCATCTTTTCGGTTGTTAAAATACTTAACCGGTTACTAATGAACGTTAGTAAACGAATTAACCGTGAGATTATCCTTACTGTCGTCGTCTATTGTTTTAAATGAATTTCAGATGAACGTTTCTTTTCACATTTGATCTCATGCACGCAAACACTTGACAGAAAGGTTGTGTGAGCCTTGCTTTTGTTGAAAAAAGCAGGTTTTTGTTACATCAAGAGAAACATTTTTTTGAGAACATGCTTTCTTTCCGCGTCCTGTTATTTTCACTGTCAAGCTTTTTATCTAGTTCCATGATTTTCCTTCAACCATGCGGTTTCAATGTGTACGGTGTGGGGACACTTCTTGTACATAGATTCCCATACTGAATCAATTGTATTGATGAAATAATTATATTAGTTCTACACTAAATGACGCCCTCATTCTTACTCGCTTGAGAACACTTTGTTGTGGATTGAGAAGCATTAGCTAACTGTTCATCTAATTACATAAAATCTATGTAAATCAGCAAATACGAGATACAGTCGATTTGCATTATACAGTACATGGTTCCATAGAAAAGATCTCTACATTTTGGTGCATTTGGTCAAACTTCTTTCACTGGCTGAGCTGGGGAGAATGACTTTTGCTGCGAAAAGTTAGACAATGACAAAGTTCAGAAAAACGAGAATCGTAAACCTTATTCTGTAGGTATAAAAGTGAAAACGGACAGCGACCTAATCACTAGAATTAGTTCCCGCGTTTCAAACTAAAAGGAAATAATTCCTACTTCAACACAGATAGTTTTTTGACATGACATTCAAGTCAATTAAATGAGGTGGGACTGCCACTCTTCTCACTTTTGCTATACTTACACTTGTGCCTTTGATGTACGACTGCCAAACTAAACCATCAGCTCCGGCAATTCAGCCAACGTTTAAGTGATTTGAAATTGAAGAGCTGCTTTTCACATTAATGGTTGCATGTAATTTGTTCAGGAACTCAAAATAAACTTCAACATATGAGAATTTGACAAAGCGCAAACCTTACAAAAAATGAAAAATAAACGTGACAAAACTACATATCGCTTTCGTTATTTTAAGATTCAAATCCTAAACCCTATTTCATTAAAGATCAGTGCGAGATATTCTCATCAGTGGACGTATACACGAAATTCAAGCGTTTTATAAAATTTATTAATTTCTATCCCTTTCCCTGAATGATGTCTCTGGACAGGGTTCTTCGCCCTGAGAGCTCCCTGAAATCAGCCTCAGCTCAGCAATAGAAAGATAATATGTATAGAAGAATAGAGAGCGCTGCTTTGGGAAGCATAACTGATCACGGAAATTGCAAACAGAGGTTTCGTTCAATGTCTCATGATTATGCTCTTCAGAAACAGGGAAATTTAATAAAACTTGCGGCAGAATTCCCTATTGTGTAAATAAATTGGACTAGGTGGTCATTAAGGTGAAAAGTCAATTAAGGTCATTAAGTCAGTTGTAATGGAACATAATTCGACAGCAATTAAATTCCTCCACGCATCATGAGCTTTCGTTCTGACTTTTGTACGAAGTTTGTACGAACGCATATCCCAACAGGAGCAGTATCATTACGGTCTACCTTTAATAAACCTTTGAAAATTGTGTGTAAAAGTGAGTTAATTCAAGAATTCTTATTGTAGGACGAAAGATTGTTATATTAGCAGAAAAATGACATATTTGGAAATTGCTTGATAAGAGTTACTCACCAGAATAAGAAAGTTTTCAATAATCCTTACAATTTTACGATTTACGTTGCGGAACCTATTGAAGTAAAATAAGAGTCGGAGAATCATAAAATAACGGTGGTTTCAAGAGTAAGTGGCCCAATTTGTCCGTTGTAGACTTAAATTTCAAATTTTGATAGAGGAATACATTTTTGACGCAGTCGACGCCATGATGATGAACGATAGCCATGATGATTAGAGGAGTGACGGAAGCGCAGAAACTGAATGCCAAATTACATTTTCTCCCTTCATTTTCCCTCTTTCCCTTCCCTACTAACACCAACACACCCGAACTCGGATCAACTCTCGTGATCCAAAAAGAAGGGAATTAAAATAAGGAAGCCTCTTCATATTAAGATAGAGCACACTCACGGTGATCCTACTGCGGACATAAAAAGCTGGTGGTAAACGCATTAGTTCGTTAACGATGCTTCGCTGGTGGGGCACCTATAACAGCAGATGTCATTACACCTAGCAGCAGATGCGTCTATAGCTACCGATGAATATAGTCAAAACCAATTATGCAAATGGAAACCTCATCAGTCTTCTCACTCGGAGGCAGATATTTACGCTTTGATGGTGATCTACTGTAGCTGTGTAAAAGGGGTTGGAAAATTGTTGGTGCAAACTTCGGCTACTAAAAGAAAATTTTGATTTAAACACCACTTCAACAATGAACAAGTTCAAAAAACACTACGTTGATATGTTATGCTTAAAAACTTTTACAACTTATTTTCACAGCACGACGGTGAATTCGCAAAAGACAGGAATACAGCAATAAAGAGAATAGGAGCACATGAAAAGTCTTGTTCATGAAACACCTGTCGATTCGGAAGATGAGGTTGCCTGTATTGCAGTCGCTGCTGGAGATAGTGCTAAAATGCCTGGATTCTTTGATAATGTACGCAACTCCCTCCGACGAAGGTGTCGTACATGGGATCGGTGCTCATGGGAGATATTTTAAACAATCACTCTAATGAGGTCCTCGCTACTAATAAATTATCTGTTGCTTATTGGTTTTGAATAACCCTCTCGTGGAATAATAAACACAGTGTAGCTTAGAATCAGCGTACTCATTTTACAAATCAGTTTATATCAAAAAATGAAGCGTTTTCGAATTGTTTCATTGATGAAATATTGCTTATATCAATATTTCCTTTTAGTAGCCGAAGTTCGTAGAAAAAATTTTGCAATACCCTGTATATAGACTTCGAAATACCTGGAAAATATCAGATACAAAAGAGTCAACGGATGAGCATACTAGAACGTTCTCCAGGCCTGATCTAAACGCAGTTAAACACTTACTGTGTATTATTAATACTGAACGTGTCGACACCGACGGTAACTTAGAAGGGGCTTTTGGGAAACAACCGATACCATAGATTAAGAATATTACTTATGATACTTCATTATCGTGCATCCGATTAATGAAATAATGATTTTCATCATTTTATTCTCGGGTTCTTTGAAAAAATAATCATTTTGTGTACTGTATAACTTACAAATAGTAACATTTACAATGCGTTTTCATCATTAAAAGATTAACCTTTGCGTCAGCGTTTTTGTACTCAAAAACGTGTATATGCAAGAAATACTTCAATAATGTGAACGAAGGTCTTTTGTACTTTGATCTGAAAACCATATTCTTGTTCTGTAGGTTCTGTAGAGCCATCAGGACAAATAAGGACGTGTCAGTTGTACTTCGGCCAGCAGACCCCAATCTTACTCAGACAGTTCGTGACAACAGTAGCACAGAAATCAGTTGTGCTTTGGTCTGCACACCCCGATCTTACTGAGGCTGACCATCACGACAGGTGTGCAGAGGTCAGTTGTGACACAACGTCACCCTGAAATTTTCTTTACAGCCATGCAGAGCGCGACGCAAGTACTGTCACCTGAACATTCATCATGTGGAACAATAGTAGTACTTATAGGGCGATTCTTAGGGAATCTTATTCTCAGAATAAATAGAAGAACCAACGTTATAGATAGCAGTTATTATGGCAAACGTTTCGGAATAAAAATCATTCCATCATCAGTGCTGGAAGAAATAAAAAGTAATTACCAGTCAAGAATAAGACGAATAAGGTCTGAATAGAAATAACAAGCAAAAACGCAAAAAAATAATAATAATAAATCCTTACCTAACGATTAAAGTATCACACATAAGCGTATAGGTAATATACACAGTACATACAGGCGTACACAACCATACATACAAAACACACTCATACACCTACACATATATACACACACACATGCATACACACACACACATACACACACTAAGCATGCCGCAAGTTAGGAAGTAGGGGCCACAAATAATTTTGTCGCACTGAAATCGTTATTTAGTGAAGGTTTATTTGTGAATATATAAAGAGATTCTAGAATACGGAGGTCTTGTTCATTAATAAAGGCTTTGCATAGGATAGAAAAATTTGACCTTTTGAAAGGGTGATTGAAACTATTGCAATGGTTTCTAATGGCGGACTGAGAGGGACAAGCAAATGGGCGGCCAGTAATATGAGAAAATCCTGAATGTTGGCTGTGACGGATAAATGGTTGGAGGGTAGTGCTTCCAACGTACGATTGCTGGCAGCAATCACAAACATACACATATACACAGCAACTTTCCAGGCACTCATACTGTCGCTCTTTCCTGTTAAAAAAAAGACGAAATCTTAAAAGTATTCTTATAATACACATGAACGTCAACCGCCGCAAAGAACGTTCGCACGAGGACTAGAAACTCTCTTTGAAATACACTGTTCAGGTAACCTAAGAATGGAAGGCCAATAAATATTTTCTGTTTCGGTACGGTCAGGGTTACAGGAGGGGGGGAAAATTTATTATCGAGGAATTTTCTGACTATTTGATTAACAAGATATTATGGATAATTATTACGGGCGAACATTTTTTGCAAATGTTCCAATTCTATGTGTAATATTTGGTACGTGCTCGAGACGCAATAGGCCCTATGCAATAACGTTTTCACACACGATTTGATATAACCTTTGTAGATACAGCTGAAAAATTTGTACAAAGACCGGTAAATGTGGGCTTTCTATAAACTGAAGAAATGAACTTGGTATCAGACTTCCTTAACAGGACATTGAAAAAAGGTATTTCACCATTCTGTTCACATTCCATTGTGAATTTAATGTTGGGGTGAACAGCATTAATATACTCAAAAAATTGATTTGCTTGATCCCGGGACCAAAATAATAGAAAGGTATCGTCCAAGTACTGTCTTTAGAAAACAGGTTTATATTCAGTCGAACATGAATTCAAAAAATTGGTTTCTAAATGGGCCAAAAACATATTAGCAATGACAAGAGACAGGTTAGAGCCCATGGCTAGTCCATCTAGTTGTTGATATATTACCTTATTGAACAAAAAGTAAGAATCTTTGAGAGAGATTTCCAAAAAACGCTTGAATTGCTGTCTGTCATAATTCATAAAATGGCTATTGTTTAAAAAAATCTTATCCAGTAAAATATTGATAGATTCCCCCAAAGACACAATTGTGTACAAAGATTCAACATCAAAGCTGCACATGAATTACTTGAATTACAAATTACTTTTTATTTTTTCCAGCACTGATGATGCAATGATTTTTATTCCGAAACGTTTGCTATAATAAATGTTCTCTATAACGTTGGTTCTTCTATTTATTCATGTGGAACAACAATGACGATTGAAGTATTTGCAAAAGATATGTATCTTATGTACCTTCGTTCTAGAAAGGTGACGTTTTCATTCGGAAAAATTTAAAGAAAACAAAAACCACCCTCCAGGTTTGACCGTGGGCGTGGTACAACTAATCGTATGAGATTGTAAACTTCTGTCTCATTTCCAGATACATATATTTACTTTGTTTCTTAAGCTTAATCAAACCTTTATATTAATTTCTTGGTATGATAATTTAACGACTGGAAACAAATCAATTTGTTTCTGAACTGTATAAAATCAACATCCTAATAAAGTACTGAAAAGGTTCTGAAGTACAGGAAAAAATTTCCTGTAGCCTCACTGTGGAATTCAGAGTAATGGTGTCCTCACTTTCTTGCAAATTGCTTCAGGGACATAAAGCAACAAAATTAGCGTTAGCCTGTGTCTGTGGCTTGTAGTAGTAGAGATCTAAGAAACTTAGCGTTTACATTACTCACGAAATGTTAGTCACTCAGGATTAGCATTCTACAAATTTACGAGCCTCAGAACCCATTCGTTGTTATTTCTCCTAATTTTTGATGTCTCAAATTGTAGGTTGAAGGAGACGAAGCTCATAACCTATTTTTTTTACACAAGTTCTATTTACGCTAATGCGGCTTCTTTTCATGACTCGGAATTAGTTGTGGTGTTCCGAAACAAATTGGGTTGTGTAAGAGTTCTCTTCATAGATATTTTCTTAAATTAATTTTCCTATCTGTGTGAATTTTATTTCAAATCATATGCTATTTACAAAATATCGCAAAGGTGTCTGAATTGGTTCTTAGAAAATTAATGAACGCCAACCAACGTGGTTGCAGAAACTACATTAAATGGTCAATAAAGTAACCAGCTGCAGATCCGCCGTCTCACTGTATTTTGTATTATTTCTATTCAGAGTTCGCCTGCATCAGTTAATTATTCATGGCAGTATTTTAGAAGTATTTTTACCGTCGTTGATGGAAATGACATGGTTTCCAATTGGTATATGTGGGTCTCGTTGTAAAACCTGTACGGGACGCGTTTTGGGCATTATATTAGGGACTTTTGCCTCGCCTTTTCTGTAGTCTTTTTTTTTGTCGGCAGCCTTTTAACATAGCCTCAAAAAGCAACCTCCTTAGTCAGCAACCTCGCAACAGCAGTCTAACCCCAACCTTCAACCACGGCACTTCTCAATGAGGTACGTACGGAAGATTTCCTCATCGATCAGATGCGCGACATTTTAAAAACTGTAATTCGGATGAGCATTCTCTGAGCGCAATGGAGTGTAACCTGTAAACACGTAACCTAGCGACAGGATACCGGCGAGCATCAGAGGACACACACCCTTCAATAGGGTGATTGCGCCAATACGTTGGCAGACGCACGGCAAAAGTAGGTCAATCGTCCCCACGTACTTTGTACTGACCGGAAATCTTGTCGCTTTGCTCGCTTCTTAAGGTCTCAAAATAAATTAGTGGAGCTTTTACTTTCAACTATGACAAAAAAATAACATTTACTATCATAATGTATTTCCTATGTGATTGTGTATTTTCCTTTTTCCCAATTGATGGTCTTTCCTTTTCCCCAATTTAAAGTTTTCCAGGTTTTCCACTTTAAGCAAAATTTCGTGGCCAAGTCGGACCGGAACACGCGAGAAAACCAACACTTGTGCTGGCCAGCTTGGAACTCACTGCAGGGCGGGTGAGAGGAGGGAACCTTAGCTGCAGAGCAGCGTGTGTCATTCTGGTTCTTTATTCTAGCGACACCTAAACGCATACCTCTGCATTTTTTCCAATTAATTTTTTATGTCTATTGCGTTCATTTTCCTTCTGCGGTCAAGCATGGATATCATTGTTAGTAGTCAAGAACTTTTTCAAGAGGATATAAATTACCAATTAGTCAGATACATACATCGGAGGAATGACGAATCGGGAGAAGGACTTGTCATTATTTGATAAAGGATGCACCATTGGGGTTCATCAGAGTAGAAAATTAGCTAAAGATATTTGTTCAGTACCCTGTGTAAATATCAGAACGATACAGATAACAATGGCGCTCTGGAAATACGATTGCGAACAAGTTTATCTCGTAAAAATAATGTTGTGGAGAGACTTACATCCTGGATGACAGAGACAGACGCTCTTTGAAGAGATTGGCGAAGAAAAATAGGCGTTCATGGTTGTAAATCGAAACCAGCAATTCATGTGAAAGTCAAAACGCATGTTGTCAAAGAATTGTGCATGCACAGCCTAATCAAATTTATTTAAGCAATTGTAAATCCACCAGAAAGCATTTAGTGCCGGAAGCAAGTAAAAAAATGCATGTTATTTGCTCGAGAACAGAGTTTCAATAATAATTATTAGACTGTTGAGGATTGGAAGCATGTAATGTGGTCCGATGAGCCCAGATTTATCCTCGTTCTGAACGATGGACTTGCTAGGTATGGCATGGCAACAGACACATGAGGATTTAGATCCTTCTTTTATCGTCCCAACTGTTCAGGTATCTGGAGACAGAATATTTGCTGTAAGGTTGTTTCTTGCTGGGATGAACACCTATCTGTCAGTTTCCAATACCGAAATAAACCCCCACGATTACTTGAATGTAATTTCTGACCACGGTCATCCTTTTGTGGGAATGACTTTCTATTTTCCAAGTAGCAACCAAATCTTTAGGACCAATTTGTTCGAAATTTTTAAGTTTGGTTGATTAAAACTAAGACATTTGGAAAACGGACTGGCCACCACTATCTCCTAATTTTGAACTTTACAATTTATTGGAAGATCTTGAGAAGAACCTGCGTGACTCATCCCCCCTCCTTACAACATTGACATCTCTGGGTGACAGGTTACCTTAAATTTGGTCAAAAATACAGTTATAGAGGATTCAGAATCATATATCATCAATGTCCGGTGGGATGAAAACTGCAATTAGAGCTAAATTTTAACTCCTAACTTTTGAATTTTGGAGCAACACAACTATATTTGGTACCTTAACACGTTTCCTGCGATGGGTTGAACTCGAGCCAAAAATTAAATTTTAAATATTAAGTCAATAATGTGAGTTATTTTAAAAATGGCAAACATTTAATGGATCGTGCCTTCATTTAGCTTTCATGAAGTATTTGTAAAAATTGAGTTAGTGATTGCAGGTCGGTTAGCAGTATTATGAAAGTCGGCTCAACAAACTTTACGCTACGAGACTGAAAATAATCAGTTGACGTTTTTCCAGAGAGCAGTCAAGCGGCTACGAAGGACGAAACAGAGAGTTAGTCCGAAGCAGATCTCATAGAATCAAAGCATAGCTGAAGGTTCTGTACGAATTATTAAAACTCTTGATATCTTCAGACGCATCTTGCAATCCTTGTTGTGCCGTGCAAATGCGTTTGGAAACATTTGGACGGTGCTTCCAAAAATTCTTTCAAATACTTAGGCTAATAACTTTTTTTGTATGGACATTATTAATGCTTTTCTGTTTTAAATTCATTACTTTGCTCAACCTCGTTTTACAAATTTTCATCCCCTACGTTTGGGTTTCACATCGTTGATCTTCAACGAAACTTCGTCGACAAAATCGCTATTGAATAAACTGTTAAACGAGAACATTTCAACATTACTAACTTCGAATTGAAATTTCTCCTAATTATTTTAAGTACGCTCTATTTTGAATGAGTTTCATCCATATTTAAATTTCATTTCAATTAAGAATGTTTGAGCGCATAGGAAAGGGAGATGAGAGGGTTAAAAAAAGAATTATTACGTACTCGGCGTCACGTTACTATCGTACAAAAATGGAATTAAGGAATGTGATCTATACCTAATTAGACGCTTCTTACTTCCAGATATTAGAGTAGATATGTACGTATCTCCCTTCTTTCGCTAAGTGTTGCTATGTTTGAAGCTGAGCTCAAGTTTATCCTATCCGGGTATAGGAAGGGCAATTCACAGAAACCAACATTTATTTTAGTTTTCGATTTTTTTCCGAAATTTAGGTTCTCCACTTGTAAAGCAATGGTAAGCTTTTTAAGCATGCAAGAGTTTCAAGTGTTTTGATTATTTAATCGAATCTCGGACAATTTTGTGCCGTTTTAAGTAAATAATTGCAATTGTGCAGATGCGAAAGAAATCACCATCTGCGTTCGTAACCGATTGCTACAATAGATCGTTCTTCCTTCTACGCGCTACATGTGACAAATTACAACGCTTTGACTTGTTTTCAAATGACTAAAAAGTTATTGAAACTCTTTCAAATTTTTATTTTCAGGGTCTCTGGACAAATCCGTACAATTTCTGTCTCTATACTTGAATGTGAATAACTCAAGAAAAAATTAACATGGTAATTGGAAATTTTCAGCAAACCACATGAACACAAGTTTTATGCAAGAAGACTGCCTTCAATCGTGATATCGGCTTCTATACGCTTTCGAAAGCTGAACACGGCGCGAATAACTTCTGTCGTTTTCAACGAATTCACAGCCTTTTGATGTCCTTCGTAAGGGCTGTGGTGCTATTGTGGCGCTTCGCACGAGCTCTGACTTCAATTTGCGACAAAAATAGTAATCCAACGAGATTATATCACGCGAATTGGATGGGTTAACGTGTTTCTTCCGGTATCTCACACCAGACCTAAGAGCAAGCCAACGGATTTGCTCGTCCTGTGAGGGGGAGCCGGGTCCTTCCGGGACATGCTTTTCTATTTGAAGCCTTGACTTTCATTCATGTAATGGCTTCTGTTAGCAATGCGGGACAAAAGGCTTCCACATTCACTTTCTCGTTGTCGGCGAAGAAATGGGCAACGAAGTCTCCTTCACTCGAAACGAGGGTCTTATCGCTAACTGGTTTCTATGTGGTCATTTGCATGGTCTTATGGTTGAACTTCAGTGCTCGAAGCAATTGAGCGATCGTTCTGTTTTTTACTATTCCAATCAAGTAGAAAAATTTTCCAAAAAGAAAAAGTCCATGGTCGACCCGTTAGTCTTCAACAGGGTCGAAACTTTCTTGCATCTGTCAATACTAACTTCTTTCATCTTATTAGTTAGGAGAAGCTTACTAGCTTTTATACAAGAGTTCATACCAAGGTTTTTGATCGCTCTGTGAATTGTAGTATTGCTGACAAGCCTATTCTTAGCCAATGTCGATAATGGCATGGTTAGATTGGCCCTGGCACTTATTTTGAGGCCGGCTAGAGAGCATGGTTAGCGAATGTTATCTTTTCTTGGTGTGTGGGTGGCCATGCAATCTTGGCCAGATTCATCAAAATGCTTACAAACTCTCTGCTTAGAATGCTAGAGGGATTGTGCTGTAAACGCTGGGCTTCGGTCCGCGCAATAAAATTCACAGTTAGCTGAACATTTCGTCTGCTCCACTTCGTAATGTTTATGCAAGAAATTCTGAATGTTATTGCTAGTTTCATGGATAACTAAACATAACTGGTGCGCTTCAGGGTCGCAAAAAACTAAAGGATCAACGTTATCAACGTTTTTAAATTTGTAAAAAATTATCTGAAGCCCTTGCACAGCAAATGTTACTTGGCAACCACAAATCAGACCAGAGATACAGGAGATGAATCGATGCCGAATAGGAAGAGAAGTTGACTGAAATTTAAATACAATGTAATAGAAATATTTCCTAGCTTTGAAAGCAAAACACACGTGACTCCCAGCAGTATTTTTTGAAAAATATGATATTAGTGAAGTCGAAATAAGAAAGCGTCATATGTATCCGCAATACGAATTCGGGATTTCCTTTGGTTTCCTAATGAACTGTATAATTAGAAATGAATGAGAACCCCAAGTTTGATTCTTAATTAATTTGCAATTCCAATTTACACATTTCTGATCTCTGATTACCAACTTTGAACGCTGGATCTAGGATCTTTGTTTGTGAAATAGCATTACTGATGAGAACGAACATTAAATGTTAAAAAACAATAATTCTCAAAAGTAGGCATCGATAATCATGAGTAACCAAGACGCTACAATGTCAAGAAGCTCTGATGATTGAAATAATGAACACTTCGTTTCCCTACTATTGAATGAAAATTTCCCTGTGTCTACGATATCTTAGCGAATGAGAAAGACTTGTTTTCAGGCTGAACAATTTCCATTTGAGCACCACACAACATAACACTTGCGACCAGCCCTTACCTTCAGAATACCGAGGTCTACTGATGGCGCGATAGAACTTGCTTTTGATATGTGGACACTTGCAGCCATGCTCTAAATTATTCGTGTGCCAGCAACTGTGTTCCTGAAATTCTACCGTCGATGGAAATAATTCGGGTACGAAAGAAACTCGTTTCAAGTTACTTTATTATTAGCATTGTACCGCACAAGTATTCTTTTTGTCTAAGCATAACTACAGCTTCCTGTTTAAGTTTTAAGTTTGTTCTTGAAATTTGGTCTTTCACGATCGGAGGACTGTTATGTGGCTGAGAAAAAGATTGATAAAAAGTTTCAATAGTGTTACTGCTCCGGAACGTGGGCAGTTCGGCTTTCATGCAATGGTAGCGTATGCACTCCTGCTTATGATGTGAACATCTGCATGTGGATTCTTGAAAAACCTAAATTTCACATTCATACAAGGTGTTTAATAATAAGATGTACAAAATTACACAACAAGTAGAAATTAGCTAAATAAACACTTTTTCTTCTATAAAATTTTCCGAAA
Organism: Platorchestia sp. MABIK; assembly: GCA_014220935.1. Classification (NCBI taxonomy): domain Eukaryota; kingdom Metazoa; phylum Arthropoda; class Malacostraca; order Amphipoda; family Talitridae; genus Platorchestia; species Platorchestia sp. MABIK. Next base: position 1,867 of record JACJUY010004622.1, on the reverse strand, counting down.
AAAAATTGGGTTTCTGAGATATTAGCTGTTTACTGTTTTAAAACGATGAAATATAATGACTCAATTACTCGCAATATTCATTTTAAATTTACTTAACAAAAATTGTTCAAAATATGTTCCACCTACATCAATCACTTTTCAAATCTTGTCTTAACGACTGCCGGATATTAGAATGCACGTCTGACATTTCAGAAATCTCTCCAGCAGCCACTGCAATTTGGGCTACGAGATCTTCCTCAGATTCAATGCATGTAGGCTCTTCAAAAAGTCTCTTTAGGTGTCCCCAAAAAATGAAATTGAGTGATGTCATGTCAGGAGATCTAGGAGGCCATGCAACAAAATCATTTCGCCCGATCCATCTTATAGAAGATAGATCATTCCTGTAATTTTGGACATTAATATGGTAGTGCGCAGGAGCACCATCATGCTGGAACCACATTTTTCTTCTTATTGCGAGTTGTAGGTCTTCGACTAACTCGGGAAGTATACTTATTCCAAGAAAACTCTGAAATCATTCCCGTTGAGAGGCGATGGCATAGTTTGAGGTTCAATAACTTGGTTATGAATGATACCAGCTCAAACGTTAACACTGTACCGTTGCTGGTACGAATGTCCACGCAAGATATGGGGTTTTCAAGTGTCCGTCCATGTTCACTGTGGGAATTGAACGCTCACTCACGAGTGAATGTTCCTTCATCCGAAAACAATGGAGAAGTTAGGTTCTTGCAATTCATTGTAAAGGTACCACTCTGCAAATTGAACTCGTAGTTCATAACCTCTAGGATTTAATGCTTGTACTTTTTGAAAGTGGTGTGAATGATAATTATTATCATTCCTGATTCTCCAAACACTACAGTGGCCCTGTAATCCCAGAGCTGCTGCAACTCTACGCGTGCTAGCTCTTGGATTATGACAAAAAGAATCTAGCACAGCCTCCACAACATTTTCATCAGTTGGGGCGTCCAGTTTCTCTTCTGTTAATTTCGAAACTCCCATTGTCACGTAGCCTTTAGAGTAAATTTGTAAACATTCTATGACCAGTTATGTATTGGTTAGGAAACCGCTCATGATACAGCTTAGCTGCCTGTCTCGCATTGCCATCAGCAGCATCATAAGCAAGGTGCATATCTGTCAATTCTGCATTTGTTAAACGCTTCTTGTTACCGGCGTCGTGGTTTCTTTGAAACTGAACAGTGCCAACAGGAGAAACAAGAAGTAACCTGGTAGCAAGATCTGTAACATTCTAAAACCTTCTTGCTGAAACTTTTTTACCAAAGATCAGTGAACCTAAATTTTACTATGGTAAACTCTCGTAGAAAAAAGTGTTTGTAAGGTAAATTCAAAATAAACATTGCGGCCAATTGTGTAATTACGTCTCATTCTTTAAAACAATAAACAGATAATATCTCATAAACTCGAACATTTTCGAAAAATTTAATTGAAGAAAAATTGTTTAATTGGTCATTTTCTACTTGGTGTGCAATTTTGTCCCTCTTTTTCTGATTCACTCTGTATAGTTATGTAGTCTAAAAATAAACTTCAAACACGGACGAAGAATTCATGAAAATCGGTTACCCAGTTATTTTGGATCACAAAAAATCTAATTCGTTAGGGAATCAGACTTAACTATATGAAGGTTCCATTTGCTACCTCTATCATCACATGTTTATATAAGGTGATGAAATAATTAAAATCCAATAAAATCTTTCGTTAGTTTTCATTCAATTCATGCAACTATGCACAAATTTATTATTTTGTTCATGTACTTTCAGTGATGTACAGGGTGTTTTTTACGAATTAACCCAGTCTAACCTTTTCGCCGGAGCATGCATGTTTATCGCCGCCCAAGCGATTTTATCGCCGAAGT
>JACJUY010004621.1:14680-58001 GCA_014220935.1 Platorchestia sp. MABIK | reverse complement strand
CGAAAAAACGAGATTGGAACATCCCAAAATTGAGCCCCGTAATGTACAGATTTTCAGTGCGACTCTCAACTCTGATGCTCCTGAGAAACGTAGCAATGAGCATATGTTCTTGAATAATACCATAATTGAAATCAATGAGACTCTTTATAAGTCACTGAAAGTTAGCTGGTCCAGAAAACCACACCTATCTTTGCTTTAAAATTATGAGGCTGAGGCGAAAAAAGCTGTCGAGATTTCAGCAAAAGAGGCAAGTGGCGGAGGGCCGGTCTCGTTTTTCTCCAACGCTGCCAATACTCGGAGCCTTTAACCGAAGCAGCCTGGCAGGCCTGCCTAACGTGGATTTACGAGCCTTTTATTTTATCTGCAGCCCTCAATAAAACAAAATTAGCTGGCCTTCCCCTGACGCTGCATTTTGCCTCTAATTAATTGGACGCCAGCAGGAGAGCTGTGCAAACTTGCGCTCACACGCAGCTTAGCCGACGATGTGGGTCATTGCGAGGTCCTGAAATGAGAGACGAGTACGCAGGTCTTTGATTTTAGTCTCTTAAGACTACATCACGGGAAACAAAATCGCGGATTCTGTGTATTGGTTTTGCTTCAGCGTTTAAGCTCCCTTTACTACGGCATACTTCGATATTAGAAAAGGTATGGGGAGGTTTCTGTAATCATGAAGGCACTTTAATCCAACCATGAATAATATAATTCAGCAAAAGTTCGCTTTCAAATTGCACTTGTGCGAACAATTTGAAAATCCTTGTGTTCTTCTACAGCGTGATACATAAGTTCTATGACGAAATTTCAATCGAACATTTTCGTCAAATCTCGACTAATTAATCAAAATGCTGTGTTCCTGTTGGTAATATTTTATTTTCATTTTGACTAACTTTATGTTTCCGCTGCATTTCTTCATTTCAGCTCCAAGTCTATTTGACAATCTCAGATTTTCACAGTCCTTCTTGTAGAATTTTATCTCACTCTCGGACAATGGAACATTTCAAAACAGTAATTGACCCAAGAGACTTACCACAGGCGTTGCCTCCAGGATTTAACCAGTTACTGAAGCCTATCAGTTGAGATCAGGGCATGAAGGCGGTCATTTTTCCTTGAAAAAAAAATGAGGAACATTGTCTCAACGCCACCTTTGAGTAGTATCTGCTGTGTTTGTGCAAGTGCTCATTTTGTTGATAGAAATGTGTCGTAATCTAACATGTCATAGCTCAAGCACTTTACTCAGGCTCAGAAACAAATTCTTCTTAACTTTCATCGCTGAATTACAGTCTCTTAGAAAGAAAAACCGGAAGATTCATGCTATTCGAAAACACGCCTTTCAAAACCACTGCTGATGCTGGCTTTTATGTTCACTATACATTCCTAGCTTTTTTGGACATGATCATTTTTTTTATAAAAGCCAATCAATTTAACGAATGTAGAATTATTTTACAGCGAAAAGTTTACAGCGAAAAGTCTCTGGACAGAACATGGTCTATACCATAAGCATCGAATCGATCAAGAAGTGAGCTACTTATATCGAGTCTCTTCTTCGAAGCTTAAACAGTAAACTTTTTCACGTTTCCAATAGCAAAGTCTTCATTCGTTTTTCACGACTTGCCTAACATAATCCGTTGATACGTACTGCTATGTACCCCCTTTTTCATTGAGCTACCAGAATTCCTCGAAGACCTGCTTCTGAACGCTTTTTTGGGGGAAAAGACCGATGTACCTACCTGGTACATTCAGTAATTGCACGACCTTTCGTTCCTCCGGTCTTCCTGAACCGATTGGTGGCTCAGTGAATGAACATTCGCCTAGCTATTTTGGGCAATAATTGTGATGCTTCAAAGCATCCGAAGCCAACTCGCCAGCTTCAAATGTTCGGCTGTTGCTGAACGTTCATGTTCTATGGTTAAACGCCAATGAACCTTTTAACTTATCCCTTATCAGCGACAGCCTTGAATAGAATTTATTAATAGTCATTGATGCATAAATGATTGGGAAGAAAAGAAAAAAATTACTCCTTATGATGTGAAATATGAGTTTACAGTGTGAAAAACAGATCTTATGAGTTTCACCGTAGATAGTAATTTAAAAAACCCACGTTAAGTGCAATCCTACTTCTTATTTTCTTTCTTTCTTTGTGTTCTGTTTCTTTTCTTTGTGTTTTGTTGCCCAATATTTTCCTCAATATAACTGGGGATGGAGTCATCGCAGTTATTCATTTGTGTTTTCTATTAAATTTATTATATCGATGTACCGTTTGCGAAAAAATATAATTAAATAGAGTACTTATGGAGCACACTTGAAGAGCTTATTTTATGAACGTTTTGCTATTTCATTTTTAGTGTATCTTCCAAAGGTTAATTTAATTTCAAACTATTACCTAAGGAAATCCAATTCAATCTAATTGTGAATCCCATATGCTAATGAAACACCGGTTGCTCTAAAAAATGCCCTTCATAGAAATGGAGGATATTTTTTCATCTTATAGTCTAAAATGTTTGTCCACGAGGAACCCATGCAAGTACGGGAGAGCTAGAAGTTATTTTACGTTGTAAAATAACTTCTCCTGAAATTTAAAACAATTATTAGCATCAACTACAATACTAGTCATTACGCTAGTCGTGTAATTTCATTGGAAATCCATAATCTTCCAATTTCGGGTGCAGTGTTTTTCAGACTTACTAGAAACTTAAAAGTCATAAAAACTGAAAATTAACATGAAACGGTTTGCATCCCTTTACTCGAATATTTTTTATCCCTCTGCAGTAATTTTTTAGATGGATTTCGCACCGTTGAGCAGCTTAACAAATGATAATTCAGTGTGTTTGTGCGTAATTTTCCAGCCAAGAGCAGCCCATTTTCGTGGGTTACCGTAGAATAACGCGTCCCAATTCTTAATGCGCCTTGAATAATTACAGAAACGATTGGAAAGATCATTTTGTTGCCTGTGACATTTGGGATATAAGGCAAGTATACGAACTCCAAATCATAGGCCTGTTACTTAAAATCTTATTCAATATGATGGTTAATTTTTTATTAGCTTGGCGTTGGTATAAAACAGAAGGAACGCCGATCAGTCTTAAAATGTTAAATTGTTGAAATATTGTCAAATGAAGTTGCCATTGCCCGTCAAAACAACTTGCCATGGTTCAGCTGCAATCTTCACCCACGTCAAAAACTTAAAATTCTCTGTTTAAGATGCGCTATAACTCTTGATTGGGTGTAAAATTAAAGTACATTGAGGTCAGTTTTTCTATCGACCACGTATCAATCCCATTTTTAACAGAGACCACCAGGTCCTCACTCCGACTTGTGATGGGGTGCTATCACGCATGTGAGCTTGCGCACCGCACACGTTGACACCGTGGCTATTGATTGTTTTTCTGGTGCTCTGTGCAGGAATCTGCCATCAGTTGGATTCTTCACGACACAGCAAAGCTCCTAGTCAAATCAATGCTTACAATTCTTTGTCAAAGCCCGCCGCAACAACTTCAATTTCGTCGTCACTTATGTTTTGGTCGCTTGAAGTGCGCGGTATTTTCCGTCAGGAACTTTGATACTTTTGAAACACATTATAGTGCTATGAGCATTGTTTTGCTCACGGATTGTTTCTGCAACTCTTAAATTGCCACTGTGACCTGTACTGAAAGTTTTCTGTGATTTCCACTATAAATTTACAAAGAAACATTGAATACACTTAAGATGATATTGCTTTAGGGACATGTGTAGGTTCGCGCAATAATTAAGGCCTACCCAGCGCAGTTCGGCGACGCTACATTCAAGTCTGGGCAGGTTGCTGCAGAATTGTAGATGGTGGCTGTCTTTGCGCAGGACTGCACCGCCTCGAGCAATATTTTTGCTGTATAGGGAGCAACTGCGGTCAAGTAGACAGTTTTGCGCAGCCCACAACCAGCATCGCTGCTGACAGTCACGTGAATAATTGAGAGCTTGTCTAGATCGCACCAGCGATTTTCAATGAGGCCGGAAGAAAAGACGGTTAGTTATTCTTTGCAAATGACCTGAAACTTTTAAATTGCAGGTAGTACTCGCATGTGTGTGGTAACATTCGCTAAGAATTTGAGTATTTACAATATGGAATGCATTGGATATTACCCTGGGGATATTATCTAAAGTTCAGTGAGACATAGTTTCCTCAGAGCTTTTTTTTCAAGTTGGACTGTTCTCTAGGTGAGCCGGATAAACATGTTTTTCAATCTTGGGCAACAATACGTGTTCAAATCTAGAGCAACAATACGTGTTGAAATATCGGGCAACAATACGTGGTAAAGCTCACTTGTACTTGACTACATGCTACACAGGAACACCAAGTCAGCATGCAATCGCGAGTGTTAGCAATGAAATTTGGCTTAGAGGACCGCTCATAAAATTGTCAAGCTATAATGTTCATCAAACGCCAGCTGAAAAGTCTACAAAGCTTAATTTTGATGAACACCGGTTACCCACAGCTTGACGTGTGTCTCCTGAAACTCAGATATTTTATGAGTAAAATGTGCTGCATAACTTAAAAATCAGCTACACTCGTATTTGGGTTAAGTTTTGAAAACATTCCAAACGAGCAAATATTTCGTTATTCAGCAACTTTCTTTATGCAAAATTGTACAAAGAGCACGTAAGCCATCCTTCAAATAAATTTCGTTTCAAGTCCATAATATACGTATTAAATTGAAAATTCTAGAAATGATGGGAGCCTGAAAAATATTAACACAGTCTAGAAAATGATCTGTATTCAACCTAGCCTCAAATCCCGTATGAACTCTTATTAAAGAAAAAGCAGAAGAAAAAAAGTACCGGCTAATGAAAGAAAACACAATACTCACAGTTTTGTTAGAAATCATCTTCAGTTGAATCAGTCGTCATGAGCACAATTGAAGGAATAGGGTGAGTGACACTAGCGTTCTGTTTAAAATAAAACGGTCGATTATCCTTTTGTAAAGAAACCCATTAAACTGCTTCGTTTCTAATTTTATTCAAACTAGTCCATCCCCCTTTGTTTGAAATAATAAAGAAGGCGAAGTGAAAGAAAGACCATAAGATATGAAAAAAATTCAATCTCTCGAGAGTTGATGAGGCCGGGTGAACACGGCCCGTCAAAATATTAGGACTGGAGCTTGTTTCACAGATACGCTCATCACACACTTTCGGCTGGCTTCGGACAGACAGACTGACACGGTTCTTATTATAGAATAGCTTATTAATGGGTAAATCAAGTTATTGAACTCGTTAAAGTATGATCGAATAATTTCATTTCTTGATAAACTAATAATAAATTGTCTGATAAATGATGTGCATCAAACAGTAACAATACGCTTTTAAATTTTGGCTGTAAGCTTCATTTCGAACAAAATAAACAATAGAAGAATCAATATTCGTGCCTTAAAAAAGGTTCAAAAAAATAGTGTACCACAGTTCACTCTGTTATGCAGGTCTAAAGTTATATAATTTTTAGAAAAATTACTCCAAGAAAAATATTCTAGGGCTTACTATTGTGCTTCAGAGCTAATATGGTACAGGGAGTCTCAAAGTGAAGGCAAGTGTATTTGTGTGATTATTCTTAGATGTTATGGCAGGCAAAAAATTAAAAATTTGCCTATAAACGAACCAGTAATATTAAGTTCTGTATGATTCAGAGTAAACGACCCATAAATTTGTGAAGACATAACATATTAAATAAGGAGTCTAATATTAAGAAACTCTGTATTTAACGAATTTAGTAGACTTTTTCATTTTTCGCTGTTCAATTCTAAGTCTGAAATCATTGAATAAATTTTCATTTTACTACAACAAATTATGACGTAAATCCCCACAAGGGCATCGGGATTTTCGAAGAAACAATATCTTCCTTCACTTTGCAGTGCCCAGAAAGAGTAACACAGTTTCGTGTTGCAATAGTGAACAAGAACGATCGGGGCAGAAGAGTTAATTGAAGTTTAGATTGACGGGTTTGAAAATTGGCAATAGAAAACGAAGATGAAATGTCAAAATAATAATTTAGTTTACTGTGGTGATCGAATCACTGAGGCCCCGAAAAATCTCAAGGTGATTGCATGTAGCAGGTGAATGCTGCAAGGAACGTAACATGAGCTGCATGTAAGATTTTCAAAGTCTACATAATCTCAGCGGCTCAGCTGGCAGTTTTTCTAAGAAGAATTGGCTATGCCACCTATAATTTTTCGAAATGTGATTTGTCGCCATCTTTATTCAGTTTCCGGCATCCCCGTAATGTATCAAGAGACTGAGTGATTTATGTGTTCAAGTTAAATGTGAAACTAAAAAACAAATTGCTCGTATCATAGCAAAGCAGACACAATGAACAAGATGCAACGGCAAAATGACAACTAATATTTGGAAATTCGGCTCCAGGTCTCGGCAGTGGACTCACCCAGTCCGAATTTTATTGTCAGCGTACCGGTAATTATCAACAGTTTTCATCGTTCATCGTAAGAATGCCGACGGTAAGTATATTACCGGTTATCACCGGTAATTTAAGACGATAAAAATGCCCGCCGACTATGATGAATATTATTTACCGTCGATTTCCGACTGCCATTCCGACCGTCGAAGAACGACAGTAACAATACGGTCGTTTTTCAGACTATATTTCATGATTTAATTTCAACAGTAATACTGGATGGCCCAAGTCTAAGTTTTATTAATATCCAGTCAGAGAAAATTATGTTATGTATTGTCAACAGTCAAATGAAATGTCATTAATTATTTTACATATCCTTCACATGAAATGGTCTTCTCCCCATGAGTTGACCCCGTGATCGATCCTTTGTCTCTATGCTGTGTTACGTAAAGGGGAGAAAAGAGTCTATGACCACTTCCGAGGTAACGTCTAAATCTTCTGTGATCATAACATTTTAAACTCGAGCAATGCCGAGGGATAATTGTATGTTTAATGTTCATACCCTCATTTCGCTTACAATCATTGCCGTGTGAAGCATCGAAATTTATTGTGAAAAAATATTGTGGAACAATAATTGTTAGAAAGGTATTATAATCGATCCTAAATGTAGATATCCCATTAGGTTAAACTTGTGCACTTCCGCAATTTGAAATTTCATTGCAAATGGCGTATTTATGAGGTCAGTATTAAACCCATTAGTGAGTCGCATTGACAATAAGTCTCTCTAATATCTGCTAAGTAGTACTGAGACACAGCTGTCGAACCATTACTCAAAACGTCATAGTTCCTCTTTTGGAGTGGTTTTTCTCTTAGGAGCACCAAAGAGCTTAGGATCATTTTAGAAGGTGGCTCTCATTTTAGATTTCACCAACCCCGAAGATATCCTTCAACATGTTTGAGTCTATTCTTCTACATAAGTATACTTTTTCTAAAGTCATATTGTGAGTTTCACCATTTAATTCATCACTGGAATCAAGATTCTCAAACGTCACAAATTGACTACTGCTCGTATTCTTGCCACTCTCTTGCTTTCCTCAAACCACGCCTGTGCATGAGTATTTGAAAAGAAACTCTTTGCGCTTGTCGTAAAGAATGCATAGTATTTTTCAACAAATACATTTTTTGTTGGAAGAAGAAGTCTCGAAATAATGCAAACAACAAACACCGGTTGAGACATTCTCCTACCCTAAAGTTTTGATGAAAATGAAGCATTAAAATGTTGATGTCACTCGTCTATAATACTACGAGTGTGCTCAATAAACAAATGAATATGAAATACTATGTAGATCTGTTATTTGTTCACAAGTAAATAAGGAGCAACGAAAATAGAAAAAATAAAAATATAAAAAACAAATCAGAGTCACTCCAGCCTCTCATTAACAAAAAACACCGAAAGCGCCCGTTTCGATTTCCAACACCGCACGCTTTTGGACTGGCGCACAATTCGGGAGAGAGTTCACGTCAGTGACAAATCGAAGGTAAACGCGTTCGGTTCAAGAACGATTATCACCATGATGAATTCAAAAATAAATAAATTAGGAGTGGAAATTAGGATGGTTTTGGAGATGATACCTGCCGCTGAAGTTGGCCTTATCATCCGTATACATTGATAAACTAGTATAGAAGTTCATGCGCAGCTTCTTCAGCAACATGTTGTGCCGAACTCACATCCAAGTCCTAGTCTACCTGATATTTTGTTGCATGACTATGCACCTTGACGTAAGGTTAGGGAAATTTTTTCTTTTCTTGAAGAGAGAAGCATTATCCTGATGGGCTGAAATCCTTAACGAATGGACGCGGACTGGACGACTATGGCACTTAAACATTTAGCTCTCCATCAGGGTGGCCATCATCGCTACCAGCTGATGATTACAATAGTCGGTAATCTTAAAAGGTCGAGGAGAGAATTAGTCGAGATCTTACAGTGTTAGTGCTCACTATGTTCCGCTCTCAGCCTGAGCAGCAGGATCACGAGTATGTAGTCTATGTTGCAGTCAAGGTGAGCAATCGCCGAGCAGATTGCAGCCAGAGTATTTACAGGCGCCGGAGTCAAATAGAGGCTACGTCTTGTCAATATACACGAGTTGCAAAATCATTTTACTCGCACTGAAATCAATGTAGGCGTCGGACATAATGGTATTGACCTTTAAAGTAATAATGAAAGTTTCCCAGTTCCATAAAATGAAATGATTTTTTTATTTAATAGAACAACAATAGCAACTAATAAGTTCTCTGGTCAATGAAAACACCATAAGACTGTTTCATAAAACTAGTGGTATTAATACAGCGTAATCTTCAGACCGTAAATCTTTTATATGCTTAATAATCAACTCTCACATCAATTGGATGAATCAATTTTACTTCTTCGAAACAATTTGCTAATATGAGGAACACTTATACTCATCACGATTTGCTCACCGTCGCAGAAACAATATACTGTACAGTGTTATCGATTAAAGGAATGTTACACATGCTAGGGTGTTTTAACATTTAGGTGTTACAAAGAATACATTGTATCTCTCTTCAGCGTTCGGCAGCGTTGAAGACAAACAGTTTATATACAAAATTTCAAACTTTGGAGTAGATACACTGTGGTTCGAAAATTATTTATTGAATCGATCTCATGCAGTCTGCATAGACAACGAATTATCCCCATTCATTCAGAATAATTTCAATGTTCTTCTAGGATTTATTCTTAGTCTGTTCCTTTTTTATTTTCATTAACAATTTCACTCTAATTCCTTCCGTATGATGCTCCAATCTATTTGTTTGCAGATGCTGCTCAAATTGTATGGTAAATTCTGTGGCTAAATTACCGTTGACGCAAATACGAGCTGTAAGCCTCCCTCTTAATTAAGTAGCCTGAAACCATAAGATGACCATATAGGCCTCTAGTTAAATGCAAACGAAACACAATGCCTGATTTTGATCCGATGAAGCAGTTAAAAGATTACGTAAGCTGACACTAACAGAATAAAGTGATCAAACTGAACCGTCACATAAAGAGAAAAATGTAGGCATTTGGTTCGATCAACATCTGTCCCACAAATCTCCCACGAAGGAAACGTGCAACTGAATTGACGGAAAACAAATGTTTTTTCATCCCGTCAAAAATATGTTCTACCAAAAGTCTTGATTTGTAACTATTGTCTCTTACATTATCACCTCTTGACTATTGCATTCAAATCTGGTGAGACACATCTTATTAACTTCGAAGAGCGCTGAAATGCATGAATTTTGCAGCCAAGATATTGTGCCAAGTTGTGATCATGTAACCCCTCTCCTAAATAAACTCGGCTGGACCCCTATTCTGGAAGGGCTCATCATCCATGAAGTCTAAAAGTATTCTCGTCTTTCTACCTCCCACACAGCAATGCTATGGTGTACAATCCCTTCCCGCACTTTAATGAACCAAAATCGAATCGAAGAAATTACATATTAGTAAACTACCTCTCATCTTTAGCATTGGAAAAAAGCTCAATCAATACCATGGGCCTTATTTTGAACCAAACTTCCACAGAGTAAAAAAATCTCTCAAACAAATTCAAGACTAAAATGGCACGTCATTATGCGTCTCAACTATGACGGTGTGCTGCTCTCTCATTACTCTGCATTACTTTATTTTAGTATTGTTTTGATCCTCAATTTCTATAGGATGAGCACATGATGTAATCTCTTGTATGCTAGCACAGCAGCACAGCAGCTGATAAATTGCTAAAACGATGACTTATTTTTGATCCAAATGCTATATTTTTTTAATGTCAACTTTTTACTTTACTATAAACTTCGCTTCGCGACATTGTTATTGTCAAGCTCACGTTACAGTCAGTGAACATTTCATTAGTGAAAAGTACATTAGCAACTTTACATGATAGATGCAGTGAGACTTTGATTTGACCCATAAATTTCCTAGATCTTTAACGGTTCCGGAATTCCATCAAATTCAAATTCCCTTGCTCACACTCGTCGTCTCTTTACTGACACAGATCATCGATTTATGTCAATTGAAATCAGCGTTGAGCAGTTAAATGTTTTCGCATATTTTTGATACCTACAGTCATTTGATGGCGTGCAATTAATACCAGAGAGCAATTCCATCCTCTGTGCACTGAAATTAGCTCTGAGAAACGGGCATCTTAGTGCAAATGTTCGTTGCAAATTTTTATTGTTTTTGTTAAAACGATTTCTTGCTTCTGACGCTCGGGAGTATAATATGACAGCAATGTTCAGGTAGGAACTTTCTCGAATTATTCTAATCGTGTTTTAAAATGTTTCATTTAGTATTGTGTAACGATCGTTTTCCTTGTTCCTCACTTGCGTGAATTCTTTGGCGCCAGCGTTATTCATCCAGGAAATACAAATCTGTAGTGCGGTAAAACATTTTTTCCGAGCCAGCTACTTGATGTACTACTCGTATTTGCTACATAAGCAAGAAAAGATAATTCCGAATTTTTACCAAGTAGGCATTTAGTCTTAGACGCAAAATTATTCACATTCATCCACTTCACTTTCAATGTTATCCCCTGATATTGCAAAAGCCTAAACTTACATTTCAACATAAATGGACACTAACACAAGCCTTTCTGATCAATGTGTCACCATCATTTTGTACATTTTTAAACGTCTTCTTTTCACCCGAATTGTTACGCATTATCAAACTTGAAATAATTTAACGAAGAAAATGTGTTTTCAAGTATTTTCCAATCATTGGTTCGACAATAGTTATTGACATGGGGATTATGATTCTCATATGGATTTATGAACTAAGGATTTTTAAGGAATGATATTTTGAAAATCATTGACTTATTTATACCCTAATTATTAGAAATGAAGTATTTTTCCTTCGTTTCTTTCCTTAAATATTCCTCACAATTATTTGAAACGGTTTTTTAAAATAAACTATTGAGTGATTGTAGTTGCCATTCTTAACATTATGGCCGCTACTTTAATTCATTGGCCAACTGTACGATTCTTGAGGTTGTAAAGACTTAACTGAATGATTGTTCTCACACGTAACAACTATTAAGCCTGAATCTGAATGGCAAAAATACACAATTTATGAATCATTTCCAAAGTCTAAAAATTCGAAATTTGTCACACTTCCAACAATTCGTTTCAGGTACACTATTCGAACATAAAAAATGAATTCGATATTGATTTGACTTGTATCGTTTGAGGCGTTTGTAAGAATAATACCCTCATATCTCTCAATGTGAACATTATTTTACCAACAGCAGTAAATCTGACACAATAAACAAGCGATGATTTCAATCTTCTGTTCACACATTTCCACAATACCTTTCGTAATTGTAGAAAACAATTTTACTAATTAGACGATGGCTTGTAGAACTTTACAATGAATTGAAGCTAGGTTATCTGTCCTGTGGCTTGTAACGGAAGTTAAGAAACTAAACCCAGTTGCATAAAAGTGCAGCATTTCTGAAACTTGACGAGTCCATTGAGAAGATTATCCTGCTCAAGAGTTACGGCAACTTCGCTCATCTAATATGAATGAGAAATTACTCTACTTCATACAGGAGATGGCCTTGGCAGAAGTTGAAAGTGACTGAAGAACGCCAGCTATGTAGATGGCTTTTTTCTGAAACTTTGAAAACTTCCAGGAGAAGAGCCTGCAGAATAATCACTTTTATCGGATTTGACTGTTTCAAATTATATTGGGGAGAATTAGAAGGAGTTGAAGCGGCGCAATGTAGATACAATTTTGTTCCTTAGACTCATACTGCTGCTTGAACACATTCGGCAAATTAGGAGTGTTGAGGAAATGGAAACATCTTCGTGTGCAAATTTCTACCGCTCACTTTCGAACAGAGCCTTAATGTGCCGAATTCATTCAACATCTGTCCGGGAAAGCCCCACGTGCTTGCCGGGTGGATCAAAGGTACTCGTGTTTAATCAAGGCTTGCAGAGAGCACAGGCTGTATACGTGGTTTACGGCTGTGTTTAGAGCAGCCCAGCGGCAGTAACCGCTGCAATGCACACAAGCCGGCCTCGGCTCTAAATTAATGGATGGTAAAGGAGTTCTCAGCGCATTATATCACGTGCCTACCTCGTACGGAAATCAATTTTCCGCTGTTTTGGTGAACGAAGCCTAATTATACACTCTACATGCAATTCAATGTCGTTGTTTTATGAATACGTGGTTTAATAAGTTGTGTGAAGTGACACCTTGTCATTAAGCAACTCTGGGGTAAGCCAAAGAATTGGTCATTGTACTTGTGATTTGGAAGGAGTGAATTCCCTACATCTCAAAATAAATCTAATGTGTACTTTCACACGTAACACTGTGGTGTCCTAAAGAACATGAAGAAGTACCGTACAATATATCATTGCCGGAAAATGTGTTTCTCGATTCCGCTGATTCGTAAGAGTTGTCCTGAATTGGATCTTCAGCAGAAGATGTAAGGCTCTACCTTAAAATAACCAAAAGACTCTCGTGCAGCAATCCTTTGATTTATTTATCCTGCAATACCATAACACAACGGATGTGGCTTGCTCGTTGGTTTGTCTGCCCGCTGCTGTTCTCATCCTGTCAATTGGGTACCTGATCTTTACGTGCTGACTGCAAATTTATTTTTTCTTAATTTTACTTCTTTCAATTTATCCAAATTCTCTCCGTACTTTTCCTACCACAAAAATAAAAAAAATTAAGGTGGAGTGGATGCTATTCATGCTGTTCATCTGGAAACAGTTTTTACGCTTAATATGTGGAGCAAACGTAAAATGAACTATTATTTTGACACTTGGGTTACATTGGTGCTATTTGTTCCAAAACGAAACTCAACTATTTCTCTAGACTTTTATGGAAAATACTTCATTTTTTCGGATGAGGATCAGGTTATATCCTCGCTCTTACTTCATTGAGTGTGATATAAATTTTTCCTAGCGTCGCTGTCTCGTAAATTTTGCACAAGTTTTGCGCATGTACCTACATTTCGTAATTAAGAAAACGCATCTATGCCACACCTGGCAACCTTTTCAATTAAAAAGAAAAGAACTGAATAGTGGGAGAGGTTTTCTATCACAGCTGCGTAGCTGTGCTAAACAATGCGATATTTTAAGCACTGGCCGGATCTCGCTATAAAATAATGGCGTCCAAATAAAGGCAGTTTGTGCCGGCGGCTCGGCGAGAGCTTGCATTGTTCCAGAAGCTGACCCGAGGGAGAACGACCGGCACTCTATTTATTGCCCTCGGGGTCTCTACATCCTCTGAATGCCAGCATCCTTCAGCCCGACATATTTTGGAGCAAATTTATGTTTTTAAAAATTGAAACACAAATCGGTTCTCGAGATAAATTGATTTTTTTCTCAAAAATTTGCAGCTGGCATGGAATTTAAATTTATTTTGTAGGTTAGAAATTTTTCCTACTTCTTTTGTGAGGTTGAAACCAAATTGAAGTTTTACTGATAGCATTTGTGTACATGCTGCGTCCCAGCGATGGTATTCGATCATTTAAACAACCATTTGATTCGAATCGTTACTGTAATGTTCATGTTCTTGAATGTAGTTGTAATTGGTTTCGGATGGCACTTTCAGCACCTTTTGTTCTGTTTGTGTGTTGCGTGCGTTATGCGTTGGTTGAACAAGAGACATCGATACGGTTAGCTATCCTGAAGTCTCACACAAAGGGCATGTTTAACCACTCAATAAAACACTCCCAGTGAGAACTAAGAACTAAACACCGTAGACCGAGAGAACTGAGGAGTCTTAGATTTCCACGGTTAGTAAAATATTTCACGATAAATGGTATAAAATCAGTGGTATGGGAAAGGAATGCTTGATTTGAAAAATTCTCTAAAGAATAAGAATGATCATATACGTGAGTCAGTAAATCTTCAACGCGGTGCTAGTTGAGGCGGATGTGTATTCTCGTCCCAGGATCTGGGCAATTTTATTGGACGGATTACGTGATATGGCAGTGGAATGAGTAGTATAAATGTGACTAGCGAGGAAAATGAGAACTTTGAAAAATGAATGTCGTTATACAATCAGATTATCATTTTCTGATCATGCCGCCCCTTCAAATACATTTAAAATACTTTAAAATTGAAAAAAATGCACACTGCATGTAACCCAGAGTAATTCTCTGCTGGACAACACATAAATTTCAATGCTAAGTCTTTAAGTACTGCTCATACATCCTTCCAGGATTTATTTGTAAATTCTTGCACGATGCTAGTCGGTTAACTGGAAATTCAATTAAAATTAAAATGCTGATTTACTGAACCAGGGGAGCTAAAGTGATTTGCTAGTTGCTTTGGCTTTTCTTCTCTCTCGTTCCCCTTCGCAGGCGCTGGCGTTCTCCCGTCTCGTGTTGCTATTCAGCATGAACAGCAGAATTTTTAAGGAGAATAACAACGTTAGATTTTTTCGCTAGTAACCTGTATACAATCGAATATTTACTGCATAGCAACGAGGAACAAACAGCCTTAGAGTAGTTCACCATTAAGGATCAATTAGATTGATTCTTTTGTACGCTGCGGTGTTTGTTCTATGTCTACGTCTGAGAAAATGAAGACATTCAGTACATCGCCGGTGTTGCTGGAAATTTTTCAAGAATTTTTTTTTCGTCCTATTTTTCGATGAGTTTTGTTTCAGTGTTTTGCAACTTCTTTAATTTCAAATGGTATGTTGTTTATGCATCAAATTAAAATTTGTGTCACTTCTCATGCATATGCCAAATTCTTCTCTGTCTTTCCCACACGCACTATGTGTCAATAAGAACGAGATAATATTTTCTCAAATAGGTCACAGACTAAGCGATGAAGTTGCAAAAATATTTTAGGAAATATTGGTACTCCCGACGTGAGCATGCGTGAAAGATTCGAACAGAAATGCACAATATAAACGAACTGACACCGTATTCGCTTAAATGACGATGTTCCACGAGTACCAAATTAATTTCAAAGAGCCACAATTTGTGTTCATCATAGGTCATAAGCGTAGCTTGACCGATTCTGGGAAAGGTGTCGTCGTCTCTGGATTGGCACAAGCACAGCTATTATTCTGGGAATGGCTGAAATGAAACGTATAGATATTAATAAACTGTGACGAACGGAGATCCGTCTGAGGGCCAATGAAGGTGAATTAAGACCTGTTTTGCCCGGTTCAATGCAACAAATTAAACATGAAACTGCAAAGCATCTTGGATAATCATGGGGAGAAATTTTTAAGGGATTTAGTTTTACAGATATGCAGAAAAGTACTGCTGTCGTCATCTGAAGAATATTGCAGTCAGTGAAACCGGTGTCAAAGCCTCCATTGACGAAGATTCGCTCGCAAAATCAACTGAAATCGGCTGAAGACGAGATTAGAGTCAACTTCTTGGAGAGTTTGTTCACCGATGAAATGGCTGCTATTCTTGATAGCCCTGACGGTTAGAGCGAAGGATGGGGGGCAAATGGATAGAATCGGCATCACCGTTTGAAGCCCCAACTAGATGGTGAAGGGATTATGATTTCGGGTGGGAGTTTCACAGGAATCTCATTTGGAACATGGAAAGCGCCATTGAAATGATCTCAGAAGCACACACAGCTCTCAAAAGCATATCAGACATTAAACTGTAGTAGAAAAGAAACCCTGTAACATTCAGAAAAAACATTTTAATGAAAGAAAATGCCCACTCGTAGACAATTTATCAAACTACAGCAGAGCTCCAAAAAAAAATGTGGGTATGGGGATTTCAAAAGATGAAGTGTAATGCTCATTGCCCAAAGTTAAACCCAATAAAAACACCTGAGATGCATTCTGAAACAAAAAGTGTATCCATTAGCATATTATTATTATTATTATGCTCGTATTATTATTTTACAAATTATTATTAAGCCAGAAACTGATATGTAGTGCGGTGTTGCGTGGCGTGATGTTGCGGATTGTTGCGGTGTTGCGGAATAAATCTTGAAATTACCCCATTTCGCGGGTAAGTGAATTATTTCAAACACTTCTAACAGAAGAATGCGTATTCTATTCTAAAACCTTATAGACGTCCAATTAAACAACATAAATAGCGAGTTTATCAAGTCATCTGATATATTCAATGTTTATGTTCAATGTCCAATACAAGAAACAGTACCTAGAGAAATTTTGGAGGGTTAATTGAGTTTTGCTTACTTTCGGCTGTAATTCGGTTCTCTAAAATCTCCAGCTACACTGAATGAATGCTATTGTTTATAACTGTTTTCGCATGTGAATAATTTCTATGCACTAAGCACATGTAGATGTTCCAACATTCCCTGAAATTTCAACGTACACATCTCCTTTAGTTTTCAACATCATTAATGAAATATCTCGTTAATAGTTCAACGCGCAGTGTAGGTAGAGATCAAAACACCTCGCTTTATCGTTGAGAGTTTCATTTGTTTAGTTTATCTGTCAACAGAATGTGGTCGTGCAGTATTGTTCGGATGATGGCTGAACGACAGTTGCATTTTATCGTTCAACATTGCATGGCTGTTTGCTCGCTCTACTTTGAACTATGTATTTGATTCATCAACGCTTTAAATGACAGAAATCGTTCATGAGTTTAGGAATTAGATGACAGAAGCGCCTGGTGGCAAATTCTCGAATGATTTCCTTTTAGAAATTTCTTCTTAGGAGTGCATTTTCTTAGTCATATGCGAATTCTGTGCAACATCACTTGTGTCATCTATGAAAAAATACTAAGTCCATTTATTTGAAATGAATCATCTTTGTTCCGTGACGCTGAACTTACGCCTCATTTGCATAGTTCCATAATTAGGACATTATACTTGATATCAAACGCCCTTTCTATGCAGTAAGTAGATATAAATCAATCGAAAAAATGAGCGACATCAAACACCCTTTAAATGCAGTGAGTAGAATTCAATTTGTCAAAGAAAACAAACGTTGAAAACAAAAAAAATAGTACCATGTTTGAGCGTCACGCAACCAAACAAAAGCGCGTAAACTTCAATAACTCCAATTTCTCCAATTGAAGATATCAATGCCAAAACGACGCATATGGAAATAGATTTACATCCCATTGAAAGAATTCCTAGTTCAACGGTATTCGGGTTTTGAAAAACAAAAGATGTCATCAATAGCTATAATTGCACCCTTATTGTCATATTAAGAATGATAAATATTCACATGCAGATAAAAAAATTAAACACTCAATGTCTAATTTTACGTAATTTTAAAGACAATGTCTAATTTCAATTCGTTTGCATTTAATAAAACATACTGTCAAATTCATTGTTCACAATGAGTTCAACAACGATAACATTGTTCAAACTTGGCTACTTATTCGGTCTACTTTGAACTATTTGATTCAGTATTTCTTAGCTTGTGTAGTAAACTTCGCTCGCAATGAGCAAAGGGCTGAAATTATTCTTGAGTTAAGGAATTAGATGACAGAAGCGCGTGGTAGCAAATTCTCGAATAATTTCTTCTTAGGAAGCTCCAAAGGTTTTGTTGAGGGAACCAAAAATTTTGTGGGATGATCGAATGAAGTCGACGTCCAGATGAAGTCTTTTCAGAGACTCTCAATTTTAACTAAGTAAAAAAGAAATGCTTGGATAAAATTTTCAGGCTCAAGCAGGAGTTTTAACCCCACGATCTATTGTGACACAAATCAACAGCTGATGATGAATTAGCGACAATTCAACATCTGATGGGCTTACTGCGATCGCCTATGACCTGCTGTAGACTAGCCAGCACCCACGAAAATTAAATCCGAGCTAGAACTTCGAAAATGCATCTATGAAAACGAATGAAAATGTGAAAAAATCGGATCTTTCGAAGAATTTTTTGCTATTAATTTTGCGTCCTGCATTCGAAAATGTTCTCATCGCGTGTAAAGTCTGTGACCTTAAATAATGTTCAGAAAGCAGAAAACATCACATTTACTCTAACAGAGGGTAGCCGGTGGCACTGATACTCTGTGCGACGCGACTGTACAGTATAGAAATCGCAGTCACAGATTTACTAGCAATCATTCATCGTCCAGACGCAAAACGGATCGGAATATTCGCTCTTCGTATTGATCAAACATATTTTATCCAATTACTGATGGATATATAATTCAATCTTCAACAATATTAGCTTGGGGCTTAATTTCGGAACTCATTGGTCTCAACATATGTGGGAATGGCCCGCATATGACCTTGGCTGAATTCAAACTGGCTTGGTGCTATTTTTAGCATGAATCTGTAACACATGGGGGCAGCTTCATCGTGGGATGGTCCAGCGCTTGTTATTTTTGCTTGCACTCGACACAATAGTGTTTAATTGTTAATGTTTTATTCGAATTGGTGCGATAATGAGTTACTTCTGAACAAAAATGACATGCATCAGTGGGAAATTATCGTTTATGTCAACCCGTACTTCTGCCCAAACGAATGTTCTATTCGAATGTGGAAATGCGAATTATAATTTTTTTCTTTCATTTCAAAAGGTTGAGCTCGAGCCAAGCGACACAGTTCATTTTATTCTAGCAAAGTTCATCTACAATAAGTGAAGAGAATATTTCAGCGCCGAGCCTAGTCATTTGTCTCGCCTGTCGTCCCTTGAAAATACCGCCCTGGTCGCGATGGAAAAATAGTCTCGAGAGCCTCTAAAGTGGCCGGTGCTGGCGAGCGCGCATGGCCCTGCAAACACCTACAAAATAAATGAACTCGCCTTTTAAAATGCGCATGCTCGTGGAAAGAATCTACGCTCATATTTTCTAGGATTGTTTATCACAAAGTTCTCAAGTGTCACTCCTACGCGATTTGGAAAATTGAAAACTAAACTGAATTTGATGATGGGATTGTGTGTGGTATGTTGGTTGCTGCTTCTTGCTCGCGATTGTGACAGAGTTGATTTTGCATGCACTTAATCTAAAACGAAATTCCAAATAATTCAAATCACTAGTGTACTCAAAAAACCTAGTTAATACTTTAAAAATATTTTCATACAGTAAATGAGTTAGAACGGCATGCATTCAGTACCTTTTGAACTAAGAACTACTCTTCAGTCTGTATATACATTCGATTTCGATGATTTTCCAAGGAACCCTGCAATGCAAGACTATTTAAAAAATTGGCTGAATTGTTCTCTTAAACATGTGTCTGTTTGCGTTGTAAGTCATAGTCTAGTACGAACCATATATTATGAAATGGTGTTGTACCGAAGAGTTTAATTTTAATTTTTGAAGAAAAAGGGCACTTTTGTTTTATCGCTTCAGCCGCCCTTATACCTTTTGCTTTGCGTTGATGAACTTTAACTTTTTGCTATGCATTATTGGTTTAACCAGTGCTATAGAGTTGTGTTTTTTACTGTGACGGACGGTGCTATCTAGCTGCGTTATTGATTAGAGTTGTTTTTGAAACTGTTCAAGCCTAAAAATTTCGTTTATATTTTTTCTCGGCCTATAGTTTTCCGTATGAGGGGGAGGTATGTGCCTCACTTCATGCATTCGTGAGCCGAGCCACGTAAAAGCGCTCGTCGTGTATGAGCAATCGCATTTTGACTGAGCTGTTCCCGCCGATAGCACCGGCCTAGCCCAGCACCGACATCCAGTAAAGTCCTCTAAATCGTCTCCGACTTTGACTCTCCGAAAGTAGTAGCTACGACGGCACAAATTATAGAAAGTATACTTCGTTAATGCATCGAACAAAAATGACAATGATGTACTTCACTAATTTTATCATATACAGGGGTTGACTAACTAATTGAGACACCTTGGAAAATCAACAAAATATATTTTAATATGGTGTAGGTCTACCTTTTGAGGCAATAACAGCCTCGATTCTCCGAGGTATGGATTCATTCAAATTGTGAATTGTTTCTGAAGGAATTTTAGTTTTTAGTCAGTTAAAACACCCTCCAGTTCTTTTAAAGACGATGGAGGTGGAAATCGACTTCTGACTTGAATTTCTTAACCCGACATTAAATGCGCAATAATGTTGAGGTCTGGGGATTGTGGTGGCCGGATGAGATGCTCAACTTCATTTGAATGTTCCTCGTGCCATTCTTCAACAATTCTAGCTGTATGGATTTGGTCATTATCACCTTGAAAGATGGCGTTCTCCTCCAGGAACAGTGCTTGTACCATAGGATGAACTTAGTCGCCCAAAATTCCTATATAGTCTCGGCTGTTAATTCTTTCAGAAGGAAATCATTGGCCCCGTGGATTTTCTAGAAATCGCACCCCAGATCATCTCAGAATCCCAGCCATGTTTTACGGTTGTGAGAAGGCAGTCTGGATTAAAGACTTCTTTTCGCTGTCTTCAAATCCACACTCGGGCGGAGGTCGGAAATAAGGTATAAAGGATGATTCGTCAGAGAAAACATTTTCCTATACTTGACGGACCAATTCTGTTGGTTTCTACACCACTCCAACGTTTCAAAACATTTGTCTTTGAGAGCAGAGATTTTCCAATTACTGCTCTTAAGGCCCCCTCACACGCACAAATATGTCCGCAGACAAGTCTGAACGGGTGCCGAATTCGTGAGTTTCTACGCTCGTTTCAGGTGGGCACAGACTGTATGAAGCAGATGAGCCATGCTTGATAATTTTGGAGCGACCGGCTGCAAACCTCGACACCACGTCAGTGTCTATCCAGCCTTTGTGGGTGGTGCACGCCTATACTCTGCCTCTCTCCCTCCTTGCGCACTCCATTAAGCACTTTCCCATTTGTATATTCATTACTTTTTAGGAACAATTCTTCAGCGCATTTTGAACGAGCTTTTACATTTCTTTTTTTTCTAATTCATTTCAATTAAAGCGAATCCCATCAACTGTACGAACTCTCCGTCTGGAGCCGCCTTTCTTGTGCGTGCTCTCCACCTAGCTGCTACTGGCATACTGAAGTGTGTGCCAGTCTTCGGCCTTCGCCAAGTTTGAAGTGTGTTGTTTGCATCGTGTGCGGGGTCTTGAGACCGTCAGACCAAACTTAGTTCAGATTGTCTGCGGACATATTCGTACGTGTGAGGGGGCCTTAAAGGCCCCCTCACACGTTTTGTGCAGCTCCTGATGAACAGTTTTTTGTGGAAACTGGGTTCTGTATTTGTTCATTGAGGTCTGCAGTGATTTCAAGAGCCGTGGTCTTACAATCCTCTTTAACGAATTAAAGTCTGATGGTCTCTCTCAGACAACTTCCACTTTCGGCTAGACCTGTACTTTGCTGAGGACGTTTTTCCTTCGCTTTCAAAGGCAGTCATTACTTATGAGACAGTATGTTTTGAAACGTCAAACATTTGGGCAGTTTCTGTTACACTAGCAACTGCCATACGAGCACCAACAATTTAGCCTCTCTGAAAGTCAGAGAGGTCTGCCATTTTTATTACGTTATTACCAAATTTTTCTTTTATACATCTTTAAAAAAACATTTAATGCAGATACAATATCAAATGGCTACAATACTAAAATATTAAACATCAAAATATGTCAAGTTTTAATTTTTTATAACATGTTCAAAGATTCTAATTCCAAAATTTTAGGTGTTTCTATTACTTTGTCCAACCCCTGTACTTAGTTGTACAAGCTGTGCTTAATCAATAAAGTGCCACAGAAAGTTCTTAATTTTGTAACGTCGAACCAAAGGAGTAATCAGACGCGTGCAAGGAACAATGATGTCCATTACTTGTCCATTGCTAATATTTTGTATTTTACTCAAATGCTAACGGAAAAATAGTTCCACAGTTTCTAGCGGCAACTGTATTAGGTTTAGAATCTGATATTACAGTCCTGAATAATACAAACTAGCAGGAATCGTGGAAATTCAGAGGACAAAGTCAATGTTAAGCTAGACGGGCACGTGAAAAATTCCATCAACGTTCCTAACCTAATCAAACCTACCCTAACTTATTCTATTCTTACCTATCCTAACTTATCCGAACAAAACCTAAAAAACGTTTTCTAACCTAATCTATCCTAACCTATCTTTTCATGACCTATCCTGTCATAACCTATCATCTGATTAAACATTTGTTTTAACAATTAGGACAAGTTTATATAAAATGTCAAAAATGTGAATATATGGAAAGACCATCTTTTAATGCTACACTGAGGTACTCGGTAGCCTCGATACTGCAAACTAGACGTTTTAAACTCGCATAACGGACGGACTAACTAAGGAAGTAACTGAGGAAGGAACAAGCAGAATGATTAAATGATTATTTATTCAATCAACTAACTTTTGAATCCCACTGTAGATAGGATTATAGGATTGTGTCTAATTAGGGGAAGTGTTTATGACCATGTAGCATTTGAAAAACTGGATCTAAGTTAATTTAACTGAGATTTTCTCAGCTCAATCCCAGCGAAACAGCTCTCTCAAGGACTTCAACAAATGAATTATACATTAATCGCAGAGACTAACTCGCTGACATTTCCCACTTTATTCTGAAATGTAAGTTAAAAACCAAAAAGTCGCCGCGTCAAGCACTTTGTTTCGAACGTTTCATTTTATTACCTAATTAATGAAGACTTCGCAAGTTTGCTCTCCCAATTAGATGCCTCGCGTTAAAAGGACTCTAATTATTCAAAATGCTAACGACCAAAAATTGCGTTAAGTTCAGCATGTCATTTGGCCGTGGCTAAAATCAGAGAACTTTTCATGTCTCGGCACGACCGATTCAAATATGTACATGATATGAATATCCTATCCAACAATCCTCACATTCCTCAAATCCTCAACATACTTCGAGCATAGATTCAAAGAGCGCGATCACACATCTCCAGATTGTTTTTCTAAGAGCCTATTCATAGTATGAGTAATTCATTTTCTAATGATGCCCCGTCATTTTAAAAAAAAAGGGTCATTAAATTACACCTATGGTACCAGATCGTAGCAAAATAGCACGCATTCCAGAAAAACTACTAGCTCTCGAGTCCATTTAGTTCTGAGACGACGTATCATTGTCCTCGCTGTCATTTCTTATAGAAACGCCCTGACGATTTGCTAAGAAAAGGTCAACACATATTCACTGCCTTCTTGCGTTCAAAAATCTCCGGCTTCAACATCGCTAATGAGGCTTCTAAATAATGTTCAACGTGTCGACTTCTCAGCCTCGTTACCGTACGCCTTACCAAAAATGCGTGAGCAGAGCAGTGGTTGGTAGACATGAAGCTCATTCATGATTTTGGTGGGTTGTAGTCGTAAAAATGTGTGCTTAGTCGATACAATGTTATTTGAAAGCGCAATGTTATTTGAAAGCGTAATAATTATGGAATTTTCTTTAGAATGTTATTAACATTTCTCAGTTAATTGATACACAAGTTTTCTGAGTCATTCTGCACCGCACTGCATGCTTGCTTCAGTTAGTGATTTGGCCTGATCCACACAGATGAAACTAGAATATCTAATGGCTTACGCTGAGGAACTGATAGAAATGACTGGTTTCTAACACAACTTCAATTAGTTTGGCTGTTTCAAGATCTATGATGTTTCTTTATAGTTACAATGATCACAATCAACGTGGATAAATGGAAACACAAATTGAGCATCTTTCGCAATGGCTCTAAAAAATTTCTAATGGAAATGATAAGAAAAAATGACAAACTGTAATATAATACCCGGAACATAACTGCATAAGTGTAGAGGTTTGATCCTGTTCGCACATTAGACAAATTTTCCCGAAGTATAGTAGTTCAAATTATGAGCAAAGATGCGTGACTGATCGCATTATCAATTGTGCCATATTTGTTCAGTAATTCAAAATCTTTAATTATTATTACTAGAGTGTTCCTAAATCTTGGGCACTATTTAAGGCGCAGAACCCACGGGATGCTGTGTAATTTCATATTTAAACGCCATAAGTATGCAGTTAGCTTCATTGATATCTCATTGATGGCTCCACTGAGTTCATATTCCTTGTATGTAGAATTCCAGCACAGAGCATTCTCTACAGCCTTTCCTGCTCCATTTAAGACGTGGAAATATTTCCTTTTGAAAATCATATTAATGCTGAGGTGTGGATCAGAAACATGGCTTCGACATGTAAAATAATTTTTGTGAAAATATGCCAGGTATAGAGTAACCATTAGGTTGCTCTATACATGGCACAAGGTGCCCAAGCGTACTAATGTTCTATTCGGAAATAGTTCGCGTACTTTGGTTTTCCCATTATCTTGAATATGATAGAAAAATGGGCTAAATCGATCAAGTAATTTACACATTTATGACAGAACATCAATGAAAAAATTAAAATTTAACGATTATAGCAGTTAAAGAAATGACAAGTATTGCCAATGAATAGAAATGCTGAGTCGGTGAAGCTTCATAACTCAAATGGTACAAGCCAGGCATTGCAGGTGTGTGACCTGATCTCCGTGTCCCGATGCAATTCGAGAAGGGCCGACAATTCCCGGTTGATGGACGGACTTCTTCAGTGTGGCGGTATTGTGGCCAGCCAACTCGTCGAGGTCCGTTAATTCCGAGCGTTATGGCTGTGTCCTGCATATTGGCTGCTGAGGCGTCTGCCTGGGATGCAGGTCAGACTTTGATTTCCGCGTGCCTAAAGTTTTATTCTGTTATTTCTCTTCGTCTCTAGACAACCTCTTGTAATAGAACATGTGATTTCACTTAGAAATACCGTGATAATCTATTAAATGAAGGGTCGTGGAGGCGCACTGCTTAAAAAATTATTTTTTATTTTTAAAAAAATTGTTTTTACCATAAGATAGAAGTTCAGATATTTTGATGTTCTTTTTGTAAATAAAGATCTACAGAATGAACTTACTAAGGTCAACCTCACTACAACCAAATTGTAATAACAATGAGATGAAGAGTGCTATGAAAAAGACACCTTTCTAATAATTTTATTGGCTATACACTTGACGGAGAGCTAACATGGTCAAATATCGACATAATGAATTTAGTCCAGCTTAAATCAGATTAAATTCGTGTATTTGGAGCGAAACCCTTCTCAAAATTTCAGCTGACATCAGCGCGGATTATGGCTGGAATATTTCGCTGCCCCACATTATTTTGGAGAATTTCTGGCATCGGGTGACCATTTCCTACGGACGACTGAGCTTGTCTGCTCGAAGCCGACTAGGGTGGAGTTAAGTGGGTATTTGGTGGCGCTGGTCAGGCGCTGCTAGCTTCATAAATACAGCGCTCATCGACTGATTGCAGTGCATCGCCACATTCTAAAGGATGTTGCGAATGAGTTCAGTGAGGTAAAAATTGGGAATAAAAGTAAAGTATCGACTTCCATTCTGAATTGGTTTTAGTCCATTACTTTGTGATTAAGTTAGTAGTATAGATCCTATTGAAAATCATAGCCGCGACTGCCGCGGGCACCAAATAATAGGTGCAGAATGTAGACGTTCCACAGATGTGTAGTCCCATGAGAATTGCCAGAATATTATAGCCTTTGCATACTTTTTCCGAGGGACGTTGACGTTGTAGTACGAGCGATGAGGCCCTACTAGACAGTCCAACCTTGCAACAGAATATTAGTGAGAATGCTGAAAACGTGTCATATCAATAGACTGCGCTTCTGTGAAAAGGCTGCGTCCCGAGGTAATGTGTCAAAATGAATAGATAGATGCGCAAAAATTACTGACTGTGAATGTGATTGTTACAAGTTTTCCTATACCCCTTCTCGATCAGAGCATATGGGTGATTGTTGTCTGATTGCATGAGACTTTGGTAACAGACCGAGTCACATATTTGTTTGCCATAATTTTACACAGTCTCTTCTACACAGCGTACCAAAAATATATTATTTCCGAAATTACCAATCAATTTTCGCATTTATTTTTCATACTTTTAAAATTTCGTGTAAACTCAATTCGGTACTAGAGGATATTGGGTTATTTTCCATCAAGTATAAATTATTACAAGATACTATATAAAGATAAATAACATTCATTGTTTTGAAATGCCTGGGCGAATTGATGAAAAGATTCACATAGCTATTCTCACGGCATCGCGATTAGAAATAGTCAATGGCAGCTGCGCAGATAAACGCAGTCCAGGGCAATTCAGCGCAGTGTCGTTCGCTGCTGAGCAGGTCACCGCCGCACGACCGCTGAGGCTGCGCAAAAATATCCTGCTGCATGGAAGACGTTCGCGACGCTGCTACTGCAGTAAAGTGAACATTTTGCTCACTCACTGCGCTTCAGCCACGTTAATGATACGTTGATGGATGGAGGCCTGATGAGATTACGACAGAAATTTTTACAAGGAATATAAGAGAATGAAAAAAAGGAAATTTATATAGCGTAAAAAGTGTTTAACAAAGCAATATTCTTCGTTACAAAAGCGTATCTAGTGAGACTTTTACCCTTTTAAAATCATGCATTTCCCATTTCTTTCGTTCTTTCGATCGACGAGTATATTTTTCTCGCGTTTTTGTGACATTGGATTTACTCTAAGCTCTGTAATTCTAAGTGGGCAAATTTTTATTGGTGATGGTATTCGTTCCAATCATGCTGCTTTTATTAGTGCTTTCGATCCATTCTTTTCTATAATAATGACCAGGTTATCTTTGCTAACTTTAAATGGTCTTTCTACCTCAGAATATGTATATTTGCTCCTACGCTACTTTCAAATTTTCATACACCTTAGCTTTCTAAAAATTCATCCCATTTTTCGAAAACTAATTTCCAACAATATTACTTTCAAATGTCATGTTTTAATTTTAGCGCAATGAGATTGCCTCGTCTATTGGATCTATTCAAATCAAACGTAAACCAACACCTGGATGATGTGACGCTGATGACCAACTCTTATACTTCACCAAATCTATCTGTAAGTGAGGTATGCAGACGAAACTTATCACTATTCTGCACATGAATGAAATACGAAATTATTGTAATAGACTAAATATAACAAATTTCGAGTCTCTTGTGTTCATAAAATAAACCCAACTCTGAGCAGTATGACTTTCATCGTACCGCAGTACGTGATCAACAAAATTTTCATTTAATTAAACATGGCTATAAATGATAATGATAAAATTCAAAAAATCTATGCTACAACGGAACCACGATTGCTCAAAAAAATTAAGATTTTCATTATTTTGAAGGGAATAGCTGAAACTATATCAGTCCTTAAAATTGATCAATTCAGGAACAATTCCTAGAAGTTAAATTTTATCTGCAATGAGTATTAAGAAATTGCATGACTGAGAGCATAAGTTGAAGTTTCATTTCTTCCCCTGCAGCACTTTATTGATGTTGTAACGACATCGACAAGAGGTGACGGCGATATGAACGCGAGCCGAGATCCAGTTGTGCTTGTTCCCCTACCGTTATTGGAGACGGTGCGAGAGTGATGATCGACCATGTGCCGTAAATCAACTCGACTAAGACCTGGGAAGCAAGCGAGTAAAACCGACCCATGTAGAGCAATATTCACGGTTTCGGTCGAGTTGCTGAATGCCATAAAGGAAGTACATGAACTTGAAAACTGCTCAAAAGAATGATGAAACCATTCATGAGGATGTGTTTTTGCGTTGCCAATTGCTTAATCTGATCTGAGTTACGATCATGTTACATAAAGTTTGAAGATAAAAACAGTGAGTATGAGCGTCAGAAGCACATTAAACAGCTTAAATTGGAGTCGACTGTAAGCATCGTGCAATACGAAAGTATTGCGGATGAAAAATTACTCAACTACATGGCGCAGTTGAGTACCTATTCACGCTTTGCAAATGCCAACAATTTAAATAGGGATCATTTTCATGAAGAACCACAATCAGGAGTCAGACACGAGTTGAATTCCTGCGTATGTTTCACAGATGTAAAAGAAAATCAGGAAACTTGTACATGTGTATTAGTGTAGAATTACAGGTTCGTCGAGGACGAGCGTTGCTACAGTATCCGGTGCATTAACTTCGGTTGAGAGTAGACCCGAGACTGTCGAGGAATAATTTCTCTGAGTGAATCGCCGAGGAAGTCATGATTGCGGACAAATTGCTAGATCTTATCCTGCTAAATAAAACGACAAAAATGACCTCTTTAGCCAAGCTCTCATCAAGTCTTTTTTTGTCACGAGATTGGTATTTTCTAGCAGTGTTATTAGCATTGCATTCATTAGTTTCGTATGTTATTTGCGTGTAAGTTTTTTTAGCTCTTCATATTTTTGAAAATTAAATATGCTTTCAGAGGAATCATACATGGCGTTTTACTAGGATAAACATAATACATTTTTTCATTTTCTGTTTTTGAAATCTTCACGATGACTTCCTGGCCACTGTAATAACTGTCTTGTGCAAAAACACTCTAGCTAATCTGTGCTGAGCGACGAAGATAAAAAAGACTTCATTTTCATTATCAACTTTTCTTCAGATTAACATCATTCGGATGTAGTTTTTTTCACATACAAAACACAAAATATTCGATAGATTAATCTCATCATGGCGAGGTTTGATTAAGTATATGTAGCTGATGCAAACTGAAGGCTACAAGATTTTCAATTTTTTTTCACGAGGACGGTAGAAAATAAAAAAAAGTCATTCCTGCAAAAAGGGGCTTTAAGCCAGAAGGAGTGCAACCTATTGGAGGGTCACAAAGCCTTCGCCGTGCCGTCACGTAGCCTTTCTATTATTGGTTTGGTATTAAATTGATTCTACCTTCAGTGTATTCTATGATACCTTGACACTGAAAGTGTTTGTATGCACAACTGTAAGTACATGCGCTTTCAAAAATATGTATTTGGACCTCCTAGTTCATGCATGGGTCTGCGCAGGCGAGCATGAGGGTATAAGCAAAGTGATAGATGTTTTAAATTTTATCCCTTCATACTCGCAGACAACAAAGAGCAAACTAAGCTGTCGTCAAAAAGATGTAATGATGTGGGTTGCACCCAACGTAGTTTTAGAACTAGATTTTTCGAGCACGTTGGTAGGAGCTCCAGAACGGGTAGAGTTTTAGCCAAGCCATCTTTTTCAGCCATTAGGGATCACGCTGAGCAGTGTAGTGTAATAGTAAGCAAATCTGATATTTCAATTTTAAGTTTCCGTGCAAATAGAAATGACCTACATATACTAGAATCTTTGTACATTAAACAATTAAAACCAGCTCTTAATTCAATGTTATCATCATTCCAATTAGAAATAGCCTGATTTTCAAAATATTATTGTAGTATAATCTCTACGTTACCCTTTTTTTCGCACTATTTTAAGTTGTATTCTTTTTTGTCTTTTTGCCGTGTCTTATTTTCTGTATTTCAATTATCTTTCACAGGTGTTGATAATGGCTTGAGTTTGAAGCCGAAACGTTCACTGATTAAAATGATTTTTAAATCAGCTGTCTTTGCTATCATTTTTATTTTGAAACTTGCACGAGTGCTCCAACCTAACTTAATCATACGAGCTCTTTGAATATATGACGAGGAAACAGATTAGGTGGAGAAAGGCTTTCAGAGTTGCAAAAACAATTTATCTCCATAGTGTCGTAAACGGGTATGTTTGTAAACCAAGACTCGATTTCCAATGAGGCTAATATACTTCTCGTGGTTTTACAACATAGCAAAGCAACGAATTCGTCGGTTTATATGTAGTAGCATATATTTATCTGGAATTTAAGTTAGAATGATTTCATTCCAGGCCTTGACAACGGGTTAGGTTTCGGTAGGAATCTGAGAGACTAATGGCCTTAACGAAGGATCATTCGATTTTTATGAATTTTTGCATTACCGTAAATGAACCCAGGTTAGAAATGCTCTTCGAGCATTTTTAAATTGTAGTTATTTAGAACGGAATTGACAGTGAATTTGAGATTATAGTACAATGTAGGTATGAGTTGACAGTATGAGTATGACAGTATAAATGAGTTGATCCTGCATTTGCTGTTGTCTTATATTTTACTACCAAACATCCACTTTGAAGTTTGTCAGAAAGATTAAATACAGCTACTGAGTGATTGTTTTTATAATTATTATATGTACTAACTTAAGAGCTGAGTTCACAGTAGAATGAGTGAATTAAATTTTCTCGAGCACCATCAGAAAATCGCAAGCTCAGTGCCACCGAAAGGTGAGAAAAATGTTGATTGAATTAAAGGGACTGAATATTCAAACGAACCATGTTAAGATAATGTGTAAACGTAGCCATACATTTCAGGACGTTAGTTGATATTTTCATGCGGAAAGAAATTGAGTACTTTTTTGCGAGTGTTTATGGTCATTATTTCATGTATGGTCTAGTTTGTATTTTATGTCGAAAATAAATTCACCTTGCACAGATTTGGACATTGTTCATATATCCAAATATCAAGTGCACGTACAAGTATCTCAGAACGCGGATCAGCAGAGCACGTCAAACGTTCATAATCTATAAAGGCATTGCATCATTGCCTACAACAATGATTATTGTGCATAGTCGCTTCTCAAAATCTATCAATAATGTCATGAAGGTGGGACTGCTGATTAGTGGAATGGTACATTTTGATAGTTCCTGACGCGTATGAACTCACAAGCGCACCCAGAAGAAACAAAAGTACTTGCAGTCATGCAATTCCCACTCATTGAACTGCTAGTTCGCCAACATACTTCAAACTCTGACAGATAATATTTCTCAAAAGTTAAAATAAAGATGTACGATAAAACATTAGATTTCTCATCTATCCGGATTCATTCACAACCAGAGTACGTATGGTACATGACAAAATTATACAGTCAAGCAATTTTAGCGTCAAAATCTATTTACAAATCTTTTATTGCTTTTTACTGTTAGGAGACGGTTCCCGTACGATGAAATTAGGCGTTCATTAGTTTCTGTAACTACATTTGCCAATTTTCCAATTTCCATTTCCTCCATTCTGAAAAGTGATTCGGACTTCTTTACTTGATCAAATTCTACAGTGCTGTACCCAATTCCTAGTTATTTCCTAAATTTTTAAATTTTGTTTTTTGAATTTGCGTATCCAAGTTCAAACTGGATATTTTCATTCCTTCAGTTATGCCTAATACTGCAATTTCTATTTTTGTCAAAAATTTCGACGAATCAAAAGCAGTATAAAAACGTTTCGAAGATATTTCCGTCTTGAACTCATTTCCAGCGCTTTAGTTCTCAGCTAATAGTTGTCTTTTTTTGTACTGGAGGCTTCGAGATGAAATTTAAAATTCTTACAAATAATCGTCAGCTCATTTTGAACCTTTATGAGCATTTTTCAACGTGTATGAACGCTGCGTCGTCTTTGGTACACCTGACATGGTGAGTTGGTGATGGTATTTTCCATAAATTGACAAGTAATTGCCCACGGCGAAATGTATTACATTTACTTGGGCAAAAATTTTTTTGTGTGAAATTTCATCTGGCTGGAGTTGAATGATTTGTTTCTGGACGATTCTGGAACCTCATTTACTATGGGCATTATTTGTGTTAGAGACATTCTGAAACCAGGATTTTGTGTGACTGAGCAAACGATTTCTCATCGCACCACGTAATTATTTTGTTCCAAAAGTCTACAATGTTGGAGGATTTTTGGTGAACAATGGTTTCGTAAAAAAAGTGAAAATTTTCGTTTAAAAATCATTTTACTGGAACAGTTGAAACTTTTGTGATTCATATTTTTTATCGTGTGTGACTCCGTATACTTGGAATGTGTAAAGTTTTAATGTATATCTTTGGTTCAGCCATCACGAAGAATGATCTGACAGAGTTTAGTGTATTTTAGCCTCCTGACATTCTGAAAATATGTAAAATCTCACTTATACATTTGTTCTCCGCTGTAGCTGCTTGTAAAAATTTCCGTACAACCCACTGATATCCTCATAAAAAAATGCCGGAAACACAATGAATAAATTTTCATAAATATTGGTCACGATGAAGAGTTGTTCCAAGGATTCACCTTCGCATAACACCGTTCGTTAGTCTCCAGGAAATTGAAAAGTAAAATGAAGCAGTTTTTGGATACCCAGAACTCCTTTGAACTTCTGTTGCGTTTGAAATACAGCGTTTGCCATGAACGAGAGGGATCAAAGTAATGATTTAATTGTTTAGACTTTTTATTATAAAATCAATACATCGTATGCAAAAATACAACAACACTGATAAATTGGATTTCAGAAACTGTACATCACGATCTCTATGGACATGAATAATACTGTGACAGCAGCGCTGTGGAGTTCAACCAGAATACAAGACACACGTTCAGACGAAGTTCAAGCAAACAAACTAAAGGGAGAGGCTTTATAGTGTTTACTAAATTGTTTGGAATGGCGGACACACCACATGCGATTGTATTTGATTGATTCATAGGATTTCACTGATTTGTAGACCTACATGCAATAGTTGCTCTGTTCATTAAACATCGAAGATCTGACAGATAATAGGGTGTAATAAGATGTACATGCGATCAGTAGAACTAACAAAAAGCTGCCTCCCTGTGAAGCAGCAAGAAACCCTGATGCACCAGTTCTCCAGCTTTGGCCGCGACCTTCAAATAATTATTTAAAATACCTGCCGATTGTTTACATTGATAATCAACAATGACACAGAGAATGCTCTATACAGTTCGTTGGCACGACAAACATTCACCATATTTTGTAGTGCAGTCTATTCATGACTCATTTTGTCTACGACCTCTCAGGATTTTTTCATTCTTCCCCATTGATTCCACAATGGCAATATTGATTGTGTATACGATCAAACACATCGAATTCAACATTGCAACCGTAAAAACGAACAAAACCATCTGTAAAGGAATAACTTTGAAGGTTATATAGGATTTGAAGCAGTTCCTCATGCGCAACGAAATGTAACATTTTATTAAAATAGATTCCATCCAGCAATTTCTCTGCGTCGTTTAGATCTATTAAGACATGTTATACGCGACAAAGAAAAGAACAGAGATAAAGCTAAGCAGCATAAAGTTCCTACATCAGAATCTCGAAGTATACCGAAGTCAAGGTTTACAACTCGTAACTTGGAATTGTTGCAGCTCCTGAGGTGAACGCGTGCTCTGTAGAGTTGTTCAACTACTACTGTAATAGCGCGAACAATCGTAATCTTTAATATATATTGCATGCTTCATTTAATTGCTCCCTGTTAGCACATTAATGCTGACTTTCCTTTCAGCCATTTATCATTTGTAGCAACACACGTTCAAAAAGAAACGTGGTTCGGATAATATCATCTAAATAAAAATTCTTAACTACTATGAAATTCTTTCAAAAATTTTCATTCTTACACGAAGACCTTATAGCATCACTCCATTTTAATAAAAACTGAGCAAAAACCATGAATAAAACCCAGAGGGACGTACCACAATAAAGAAATGAAACGAATTTTGGTGTATAGAATAATAAACGTACGTTAATTTAAGTAAATAACGTAACATGTTTGAAAAAATTCCAGCTTTAACATTGATTTAAGAAGAAATGATTTCATCTTACAAAAAAACTGCAAGAAAAAGTACAACTACTTTACACAGAAATAGAAGACGATACAAGGAAGCACTAAATTTGCAGCGAGAACTAACTCTTGACCATTAAGCAAAATCTCCCTCAAGGTCGTCTGACTTGGGCATCTATCACGTTTCGTCATTCGGTTGCTCTGTGAAGGATCTTTGAGAGAGATCATTGGCGCGGCTTAGACAGCAATAGAGTAGTTTCTGCCTCTCTGTCTCAGTTTACGGCCAATGCCCGCGTCTCTAGCGCACTCAGCCTCACTCATCCCGTCGGCACCCATCATGTGAGGAGTCGGCGTTGGTTGCCGAGCTCGCGCCTTTTCTTCTTCTTTACATTCCGAAACTCCAGCTCCAACTTCAAGAACCTCTTCGTTGTTGCTCACAATGAGGCCGTTTGAGTTTGGAGTGATTTTATCTGATGGATTTTTACGGGCCAAGACCTGGCTTTTGGAGCGCTTCGGGCTCGGAGCCACGTTGGACGTGTTGTTCGCTCTGAAATGTTGAGCGGGGTTTTGGTCCGCCAGGTTCGCTTGCTGCTGGTCCTGGTGATAAGGGTAGTGCATCGGAGGCTGACTCTGCTGCTGCTGAAGTTGATGTTGGTGCTGTTTCTGATTCTGCAGAACTTGTTCTTGTTGCTGGTAAGCATGTCTTTGGTCTGCAATGGGTACGAAATGTTTCGGATTTTGTTGCTGTTGTTGTTGTGTCATAATGTGCTGTTGTTGCTGTTGCTTTAAATTTTGGAGCTGTAAATGATTTTGGTGCTGGTTCACCCTTTCTAATTCATTAACTCTCCAAATATTATCCGCGCCTGATAGTTGATTTCTATCCTGTCCTTCTTTGTTGTTTTCAATAGCCTTGAAAAGGCGTCCAGGGGAAATTTTCCTGTCAGGTGGAGCAGCAGAGATGATAGAAGGATTGATATTGGCGGGCCTCATAGCTTTGGAGTTTGCATTGCGAGCGTTTTTAACCATGACGGTGGAGGCTCCGTAACCGCTGCTGCTGCCGCCGCTCGTCCTGAGATCACAAGTTGTATTATCATCACATACATCGTCAATCATGTGCTGGTTGTGTTCGGATGAGAAAAAAGATTAAACAGTATTATGACGTAAATTTTAGCTCATACAGAAAATTGAGCGAAATAATGCAATAAGTGAAATATTAACAAAAAAAATGCAGTTTTAATTTTCATGGTTAGAAGTAACAAAATATAGAACAAGCCTTGAAGGGTACCAAAATGGAAGAAATACATGCGTCGAAGCTATGGATTAAAAGTATACTTGTGTTTTAGTTCACTACACAGAAAGATTACATTGAAAGACAGATAATGTACAAATTGTACGAAGCAACTGTGAAGAAATATCTTGCATTTCGATAAATAGGAGTAGTTTTCCAGCAAAAGTGTTACGATCACTCTAAAGTTTTAAGAGTAAGAATGTACATCCCAGCTTCAGCATTACACGTAGCTAAGGGGGGCAGTGATTCCTATTTCTTCATCCTAATACTATTTTTTGTCTCATCCTTAAACTACTAGAACCTCTTATGTATTTCATAAATTTCCTAGCTAGTGCAATCATTACTCTCTATCCAAAAAGAAACCTAATTCAAAGGTGGTGGGTAAACATGATGGAAAGTAGGAACAAAGTTTTTAAATTGGTAATCAATTTTCAAATGATAAACTTGTTTGTGAACACAGCTTCTGAGTTAAAAGATGGAATATCTCAGTTAATCACTCATTTTCACAGAACAAAAACATTGCTCAACATGCTTTCAAAGAAGCTTCTCTCTATACACGAATATTACGTTCCGTTGCAGCGCACTGCAGAAGACAATTCGGTTTAAATACAACTCAATTGAAAGACGTGTTGTATTTATTTTCCAAAAGTCAAAAAATTGATGACAACCGTAATTATCACAAGAGTTTGACTGAGTAATGAAAATGATCTGATCAATTTGCATCTCTCCTCTCCTAACGATATCGTATTGCACTTTGTATAAATTGAAACATTACTCAGGCTGAGTAATACTCTCATTACATACTCTTCAGAGTTCTTCATTTTTAATTCTGATAGAATATATTTTGTCAGGAACAGCTGCTTTTTCAGTATCGTATGTTCGAAGAATATGGTATCTTATTTGTGATCGGAGAGGCACCTAGTGCTGCACATCACTAGGTCCAAGCATGTCACGCCTGTTTTTAGGCTGTGTATTTTACTAGATTTTTGTCATACTGCACAAATGCCGGATCACCGAGTCTTTTTAAATGTTTTTGGACAGGTTGATGACTTCCTTCATAAGGTCACCAGAACTACCATACTAACTGGACTAGCTAACCAGAGTGATGATAAAGTTCTGCTTACTAACAGCAGGTGCATTATTTTCAACAATTCCTGCCATTGTGGTTGTGAGCTTGATTTTGAATCACATAATGTTTCACGCAGCCTGGCGAAATCGGTCTAAAAAACTTACGCTACCAGCTGTGCTCTATGACGACGTAAATTGCATAAAAATCCTGCACCAGCAGCGTTCATAACTTTTACTAACCTGGAACGCGTCCGACGAGGAAGGCTTCTGCGTTCCTGCCCTGGTGAAGTAATGGTGGACGCATCAGACGCCACGTACAGGAGGTCTGGCAAATCACAGTTTCTATTAAAACATGATCTAATTTACATAAAATGTTATAATATCTGCATTTGACTCCCAGAATTTAGTGACGTTTCATCTGTTTCTTAGCTGTGGGTAACTCCTTGTTTGAGAGTAACAAGTTACGATGGAAATTTTTGATCCGTTTTTTGACCTATTTAGAGAGCTAAATTTGCATGAAATTAAACCTCCATGAGATTCTCATCACATTTTTCAATGATGAGAAAAATGAACTACTGTAAATCACAGGAAATAGATGAAATATTAAAATATCATAACTCAACGGTTTGAAAAGCATTCACTTCTTAGAAAAGCGTTCAGATACTTTAACTTATGTATCAAACTGAAAAACTGAGTAAAGTGAAATGTTTACAGTCCCTTCTGTGCGTTACTGGGAATAATATTTTCCATTGAACAAAAAAATTGAATTTAAAAGTATGAGTTTATAAGTCAAGAAGTTGTATGCTTTTGACGGTATTGTTTGATTTTTGTGAACCATTCAGTAGGTTCGCAGCGGAAAAAAAAAATTGTTAAAATGCTTGATCTTAATTTTAATATTTCGTGTTATTCTGGTGTAAGGAAATCTTGAAGTTTAGTCTTCACTCAGACACCAAAACTAACATTTGTATTTTGCGGTAACTTAACCGTAAATTTCATTATATATTATATTGCGCATAAAAAATGGT
Source organism: Platorchestia sp. MABIK (assembly GCA_014220935.1). Lineage (NCBI taxonomy): Eukaryota > Metazoa > Arthropoda > Malacostraca > Amphipoda > Talitridae > Platorchestia > Platorchestia sp. MABIK. Next base: position 20,916 of record JACJUY010004621.1, on the reverse strand, counting down.
TTTAGAACAGAAATACAAAGGAAAACTTTAAATCTAATGGATTAATTTGTAAACACCAACGACACGTGTATGGTCGAATAAACGTAAGAATGTTCTCGCATGGTGAACGCTCGAAATACCACACAACTCATTATAGAAATGCTTTGATGTCTCGATTGGACGTCCATCGTAGAAATTTGGACCTAAGCTGCCTAAAAGTCAGCTTGTATATCAAAAATAGGATCAAGTTTGTTAACATTTTTGAAGTAAAAAATGAGTTTCCGTTACTAAAAACGTTAACGTGAATCAAAGCAAATACTCTAGCAATAGGATAGAACATAAAGTGGAGCTCCTTCATTATGGACGCTCTAGGCAGTCTATACATTTTGTTTTCCATCATAGTGTTCGCGGAAAAATAAAAATTAAAAAATTGTGAATTAAAATATTTACATTTGAAAACATTTTGAAGTGCACTCCGACAAGCACAATAGGTAACACCATTCTGATTTGTTTAACTTGGAAATACTGCCAAAAATAAAAATGAGAAAAACTTAAAATTTTCAGTAATTCTAAATGACTTTCTGGCTGCTTTACTTCACAAATGTTCGACTCGGTTCGTTCGCTTCCAGTGTTGGTTCTTCTGCCTCACTTTCATTGCATTATTTAATCAAATTGATTCTGTGATTAACTGCTAAGTAATTTCTCTTTCTTTTCTTTGAAATAATATTTTCTCAAACGAAGGTAATAATACAAAGCAATCAAAAAAATACAACCAAACTACTATATTCTGCATGAATAAAAAATGATCACCCACTAACTCATTTAAATTTAACATTGGTATAACGTGTACAAGTGATTTTTTAAAGTTCTGCATGCTAAGAATCTCATCTAAATTTATCCATATTTTCAGCATTCTAAGAATTTTGTAATCCAAAGTTAATTAAGGAACGCTTTTGTGCATTTCAATCAGGATGCAACCTGTATCCACGCCTTTCCACTTCAAATTAATCCAAGTCAAGTTCATATTAATCCAAGTCGTGTTCATATCAATCCAAGTCTAATTCAATTTAATCCAAGTCAAGTTCAAATTAATCCAAGTCAAGTTCAATTAAATCCAAGTCAAGTTCAACTTAATTCAAGTCAAGTTCGAATTCATCCAAGTCAAGTTCAGATTAATCCAAATCAAGTTCGAATCCATCCAAGTCAAGTTCAAATTAATCCAAGTCAAGTTCAACTTATTCCAAGTCAAGTTCGAATCCATCCAAGTCAAGTTCAGATTAATCCAAGTCAAGTTCGAATTCATCCAAGTCAAGTTCAAATTAATTCAACCCGAAGTCGAGTTAAGAATTGACATAGTCACTCGTTAATTTGAGCGTTTTTGTGTTTAATATTTATCTATTGAATGTGATGAGCAAGAAAAACGTTTTTCCTTTCAGCAAGGAATACATACAATTTCTGCAATATTAAAACAAGCTGTCGTAAAATGTGGTAAGTATCCAGCATCAGGAGGCAGAGTGTGATTCAGATCTTTGAGCGGAGTAACAGTTAGAAGTCAATTATAAAAACTTCGTATCATGCTACACATTAAAGTTGTTTAACAATTCTAAATTAATCGCATTATGCATCCAGTTAAATATTTATGTTTAAAGGTAATTTTATGTTACACATACATGTAGCAGTATCGAAGATTCATTTACACTCAAATAGAGATTTAAATGCGTGAAATTCTTCTTTATCACATACATAAAATCAAATGTGCATGAAACTACAAAAGATTACCATTGGACGATTTGTAGATTTAACTTTTAAAAGAAATATGTAAATACAATTCACTGAGTACTTATGTACGATACCATTTGAATACAATTTAAATGAGTACATTGCTACACAGATACAATCTTGTATTAGCAATAAAAATTGCGCCATCCCTTCAAATGAATAGGCCAAGGCAAATATATCATCTCTGTCGATGAAACAAATTGTAACTTGTTTATACAAAAATCGGTTGAACAAGCAAAAATAGCATTCGTTGCTATATTTCTTTTAAAGGCTAAATCTTTTCTAGTTGCATGCATCTATGATTTCATATATGTGATAAATGGAATTTCACGCACATAAATCTCTATATGAGTGTAAATAAATCTTTTAAATCTGTGTATGTGTGGCAAAAAATTGCCTTCGAGCATAAATATTTGAATGGATGCATACTGCTATGAATGTAGAACTGCAAAACAACTTTAATGTGTAGTATAATACGAAGGTTTTTTTAATTAGCTTCTAACTGTTACTCCGCTCAAAGATCTGAATCACACTCTGCCTCCTGATGCTGGACACTCACCATATTTAACGACAGCTTGTTTTGATATTGCCAAAATTTTATGTATTCCTTGATGAAAGGAAAAACGTTTTTCTTGCTCATCACATCCAATAGATACATATTTACGCAAAAAAGGCCCATATTAACAAGTGATTGTGTCAATTTTTAACTCAACTTAGGGTTGGATTAATTTGAACTTGACCTGGATTAATTTGAACTTGACTTTGATTAATTTGAATTTGACTTGGATTAAATTGAACTTGACTTAAATTAATTTGAAGTGAAAAAGGTATAGATCTGACCTCTCACTCATTGGTTGTTAAGAATGTTCCTGGACAGATTTTGTAAACGCGCTATGAATTATTATAAGCAGCTGCTGTTAGTGATCAAAATTGTAGCCTACTTAGAGATTGAGAGTGCGCATCTTTCGCAGCAAGGGTCGCAGGTTCGATTTCCGGCCATTCCAGTTTGGCGGATCACCCCATTGGGAAAGAAAATATTTTACCATAACTCTCCCCTCGACCCAGAAGTCGTGGTGAGTACTGGTTCCACCGGAGGTACCGTAATTGCATTTTGGTGTTGGTGAAAAGGTGAAAAACCATTGTACAAGATGCTATGTTTCAGGATTGATTGAAGCAGAACATCACTTTTACAGCTCAGTGTTTAGCTATGGCATAATAATGAGCTACCGTACCATTATACAGCCCACTTGTGTTACAACCATTTTATTTGATTTTAGTAAGAATCTGTGTATCTTATACTGAAGCAGAAAAATATTTTCCAGCACAATGTAGCGCTTTGCGCATTTAAGTTTGAAACAATTTCGTACAATTAGGTCATTTTAAGAAACAATTACAAAACCCGTGACTCATGGGTCAGGTTTACTTAAGGCATTTTTACTATATAAACAGTGGTTGATGCGCATGCTTTAAACAAGGAAAATACTTCGATATCAATTGCGAAAAAATGACCACAAGCTGATGAGTCAAGTAGCATTGCCCACCTAAAATAGACACTTGTAACAGGACGTATTCACGATTCAGTGTGCAAAATTCTTATGAAAAGTTGAATGTAAAAGAAAGCGCTTTTTGTACGCGTTGTGGAAACACTTATACTGATAATAGGCGTTAGGAAAATGGAGTTATATTTTTTCTCATTTAATTTCACCTAATTACTGGTAATTCTAACTTTATATTATAGAAAAAAGCACAACGTGATAAATCTCTAACCAAGCAAAGAAACAAGTATCCAACCAACTAACTAAACCAACACAGTATCTGAGTATTACACCTACGAGTTAAGATAAAGATAGCATTCTACAAAGAATTCCTTTTTTTTTGTTCAAAATTAACGATTGCATCAAAACTTACTGAGTGAAAAACGTTTCATTCGATAGCGGATACAGTTTTTATTCAAGAGGTAAAGTTCTTCGACGAAGAACGTGATAATATCGGCATTAATTCTCGGAAATTTACAGTAGGTTCGCGTTAAAAATTACTAGAAGTGAAAACAAATCCCACTTTAGAATCAACTCCAAGTAAGAGTTCAAGATTCATTGTTTGGTCATTTTCTTACGAGGATTGTATATTTTAGTTGCTAGAAGGTCAGACACGAAAGATCCTTGTTTCAAAGTTTCTAAATGCGCGTGGCCGGAGGCTTGATCACAGACTGGCAAGTGTTGGGGTGTTAAATGAATTTATCGCCAACAGCGTGGGCGCAGATGTACACAAACAATTAAGCACTAGTAAATTCTTTCACAGAATACATAGAATGGCCATGGGTCGAAGAGAACGTCTCGTGGTTGTTTTTCAGTTTGTAACTTATAAATTTTAACTTCAAAAGTGGGTGGGTTTCATGCACCCCAAGCTTGATAATCTGGATTTTTTCTACAAAATTATTTCAAATGCTATGGCGGTAGGAATTCTCATAGACTGCCCTGTGAGCTGTTGTGATGGTATTGCGCTATAATAGTTAATAGTGAAATATAATCATGAAAATTTACAGGTGCCAAGACAGATTTATCACTGGACCAAGATTTCAGTTTGATTATAATTTGAATCAATCGTAAATGTCAGTTGTGTTATGTCATTTTCGCGTAACTCATGAGACAATTTGATGATCTCTTCAATATGCTATTTTAATGCTTTCTGTTATACATTAAAAAATTTGTAGTACATATATTTAAAATTATTGTTAACTTGCGAAGCAACATCACAAGACCGATCCACTACACAAGTCATATTATGAGTTCGCAACGATACATGACGATTCAATTACCTTTTAAAATTATAACGATTAAGGCAATGCTATTCATTCAAATTTTTCACTGGAATAAAATTCTCAAAAAAATTGACTGAATTTGTTCAATCATTCGGAGTGGAAGTGATATTAAAACATTTGATTTATTTTACTAACAACTCCCCGTGAAATCCACATCAGCTGGCCTCGATCGACCCGTAAATAACTCAAGCGTCTGGGCAGGGGAGACATGTCTAACTCACTGTGATGCGTGTTCCGCCGGCCGCCCTCGACCGACCCGTCATCGAGGTGAGAGGAGCTCTCAGTGCGCGACGAGGCGGGGAGTTCGGTGTCCGAGTCGCTCACACTCAAGTCGTCCTCGCTCAGCAGGTCGCCTTCCACGCTGTAGCCTCCTGAGGAGGAACGCGCTCTGGACCTCCGCGCCACCCCGTAGTTTGGTGCGAGTTCAGCACCCTGCGTAGGTGAATAAGGCGTGCAAACGTTACAAGTGATCTCAGGGAAAACAAGCTTTTACGTACAACTACTGTCAGGAGCAATCGTTTCAGTTCCAGTTTGTTTGAGAAACATGGAAAATTGTATCCTGCAATTCTAACAACGGTAAGGGTGCGTGCACACTACGAGCGGAGCGGCGCGGAGCGGAGCAGAGCGGAGCGTGTGTTCACATGCAAGCTGAGCAGAGCGACGTCCGCAGGAATCAGTCGCTATGGAGGATTTCGCGAGTTCGGTCCTATAGCTCGACAGCAAGAAACAGAAACGGAAATACTGGGTCTATCCCATCAATATGAGGAGAGATCGCTGTGGAGGATACCACTATCTCTTCGAAGCACTGAGGAGATATGAATCGCAATTCTTAGAGTATTTACGGATTATTGAGGATACATGTAAACCAAATAGTTTAAGCAAAATGAAAGTCTTTACACAAAGGCAGTATTACTTTATAGGATGACAGGTTTTCGTAGGCCAATAAGAATAAAGGAGCGTCTTGTGGTGACTTCAATGTGAGTGCAGGTAAAATAATTCCCTTCAGAAATTCAGGGTTGTGCCAGAGAAAGCTAAGTGAAAAATACTGACAAATACTGACTTGTCCTAACCGAAAAATTCTCAAAATACTGAAATATTTTCCGTTAGTATTGGAAAAAATCACCTAAGCTCATAATATTTTGCAGCTTATTGTGTATTAGACACTCATTGGGGCCTCCTCCTCACCATACGGCCTCCTTTTCCTCCCATTTTAAACTTTATCAAAACTTTATTCAAAAATCGCACATAAACATTCCTTGAGCAAGATAACAAAATAAAATACACAGCATAACAAAATCAAAATAAAACTACATAACAAGGAAAATAAAAAAGATTCCTAAATTGAACCAATAATATATCAACAAATCAGAAAAAGCCGAAGAAAAAAGAAATAAATGCTTAATGAACCCAAATGGGCAGAATTAAACAAAAATATTACATGCAACACCATCAGTTATACTTTTTATATGATTAGTTGTACAAATTATTCGATATATATTATACTTTTTGAAATCAAACGATAATTTCACCCCTGTAAGATATGACGATCCAAAGGCGGAGCCAAAGAGAAACGCTCGCCGCGAGCGTCAAAAAATCTCAGCGAATTTCCCGAGCGCGCCGCTCCGCTCCGCGCTGCTCCGCTCCGCTCGTGGTGTGAAAA